>DWGR01000944.1:0-18342 GCA_018247715.1 Heliconius burneyi
ATTTTATGCATATTTAATTTTTTTACATGATATTAGACGAAGATCTAAATTACTAAGTAGAAAAATAGATATAAAACTTCAAAACTACTCTCAGTCCTATACTGTGTTAAAATTATTTATTTAAATTTTTATTATAACTCAAAACAGTATAAATCACTTTTTTCCCAATAAATCCTCGAGCAAATCCTGGTTACTCATGTCATCATCTAAGAAGTTTAAATCTACCCTTGAACTCTTTTTTCCCGAAATAATACGTTTTTTAGGGACACTCTCGGTAAAAACTTGCTCTGTTAGCATTTTGAAGTTATTATTTAATTCTGTCAATGCTTCGTCCGGTATAACACCATTTTTGTTGACAATCTCATTCAATTTATCAATCTCTTGCAATTTTTCAACCAATTTGTCACCAGTGTATTTACTTTGACTAAACTGTTTCACGTGAACGTCAATAACTTTACTACTTTTTTCTATGTCTTGTATTATATCTTTGCAATATTTATCTAATGGTTTTTCTTTTTTATCTGTAAGATCCCTTTTTAGTTGCATTTTATCTTCATCTGAATTAGAATTATCATAGAAAGAGACTGAACTTAATCCTCTTGATTTCGGTCTTTCAATAACTTCTTCAATAGACTCTTCAGTAGACTGTCTTCTAATAGCACTTGGTCTTCTAGAATGTTCTTCGTTATTCTTTATTTTATTCATTAACTCAACTTTCATAGCTTCCATTTTCTTGTCTGAAGTGGAGTTTTTATCAACAATACTTAGATCGGCCATGCCGTCTTGAACTGTTTTGGCAATATCTATAATTTCATCTGAACTTTTCGAGCTTTTTCTATTTTGATTTGGTGTAGTACGATTGCTTGTTGAATTTCTACTAGACATGTATCGCGATCGAGTTTCTGTTGAAGAGCTGGTATCTTCTTCATGTGATAGAGAACTGCTTATAGTACGAGAGTTCTCGCATAATTTGGCTAACATGTTTTGTTCTAATTGTGCCATCTGAAAAATAAATACATATTTAATGCTACAGATGTATAGATATCGTCATAAATGCGTTATCTAGTGTTAAGAAAATATGACATAATTGATTTCTCCAAGCGGGAATCGAACCCACAACCATCGCGCCACGGCCTCCTTAAACGCATAAATACCTTGTGTTATATCAATACAATTTGGAGAAAATAAAAAATTACATACATTAGTCCTGTCCTCATTTCCTTTATCTCTCCCACTCTTGCTAAGAGGTCGAGATGCACTTGCAACGGATCCCATTTTAGTAGGCGACCTTCCTGCTCTGCCAGCAGCTGTACTTAGCATTTTTTCTTTTATCTGAAAGTAATAAATAAAAAGTTTTATTTTAAATTACAAGAATAAAAAGGGGCCGAAATTAAAAATTTGAAACAACGCTTCTAAGAACTAGAACGTCGAAATGCTTTTAATATGACGTGGGTAGAAGAAATAGGTATTTATGAAGAAGACCATTACCACTTTTCTCCACTTATAAATACTGAGGTAAATATGTTTTGAAATTTGAATTCATTTAGAAATGTAGAATTTTACGATTTTACGAAGAACAAATCTTAAGCCTATTTTCTAACAAGGTAACTATATTTTCAACGTATCACATTATATAATGTAATGGAAAATCTTCCTACTGAGAGCACTACAAGCGTACTGTAAACTTTTATAGAGGTCTTATCCCTTAGTTGCCTAAAACGCAAGAGCCCTTGTTTTTGTTTTTTAAAATAATTTTAGTAAATAAAGGCATTATGTCACATTATATATTTACGTTCTTTTTTATTTTTAAGCTTCACCCTGTACACATATATCAATCAGGACAGGCAGAGGAAATTTAGTGCAAATATACACTATTCTTGAATAATAAGTAGTATAACTTAACGCCGCAGTTTGTTTTATATTAGTGCGAGGAAATGAAAACTAATTCGCCCAGATGGGAATCGATCCCACTACCTTTACAATTAGAAATGATTTTTTTTAGTTTTCTTTTTCTTACGGTATATCCCGTACATAGCAGGGTAAGCAGAGATAAATCTGGGCACCTAGTGTAAAATATTAAATATTTCATTGCCTCGAGTGGGAATCGAATCCACGACTCGGACTGACCCGATATAAAACAATATGAACAAAAACATACAATACCTCAATTATAGTGGATAATTTATCAGCATTACTTATAGCCAGATCCAGATCGTGTCTCGTATCTTTATGTTTGTTTATCTCAGATTGCAATTGATGTTTAAAATTCTTAGCCTCTAATGCAATTCGTCGTTGCAATGTATTTATAGTATCATTTTGTTGTTGAACTTTAGATGTTAGCTCTGTTAGTTGGTTTTGTAGCTTTTCACGTTCCAGAAGATT
The DNA here is from genome assembly GCA_018247715.1 of Heliconius burneyi. Taxonomy (NCBI): domain Eukaryota; kingdom Metazoa; phylum Arthropoda; class Insecta; order Lepidoptera; family Nymphalidae; genus Heliconius; species Heliconius burneyi. Next base: position 2,383 of record DWGR01000944.1, read on the forward strand.
CCTGTCGAAGGGGAAATTATAATATTATAACTTTTAATTATTAATATAATAAAATAATCAAAAATAAATAAATACTCGCTGTATCTCACACATAGCAGGGCAGGCAGAAGCAACCTGAAACTTAGTGTTAAGATAAAAAAAATATAAATACCCACCTGTCCTTACTCAGATCCAACAAATGATCATGTTCATCTTTCAACTGCTGCAACTGCATGTCTCTTTCCTTTAACTTTTGTAAAACTTCTTTATATTGGTGTTTCAATTGCTTATATTTGCTTTGCTGTATTCTCACCTCTTCATTGTGAGAATTAAGGATTTGAGGTAGTTCAGCGTTCGAGTTCTCATACCTGATTGAAAGTTAACATTTAAAATATTTTTTAAATTGTGAAGTAAAATTATACTACTGTGTATTATATGTAAGTTAGCAACTGAAATTATAAACTGGACTCTCTTAAGGAGATAGTGTAAATATATGTATATAATAACATAAGTCTAGTTCTAAATAATATCTAAAGAAAATAATATATAAAATGAAATGTGTGGCAAAAAAAAAGTGTGTCTGAAAGGTGACAAAAAATACGGACCATAAGTCTGTAGTGTCCTTTTGCCTACCCGTACTCTACGGGGGGGGGGGATGCAGGATATATGATGAAACTGAAAGAAATAGTGTAATCAATTAAATACCTTTGAAGTGCAATTTCTTGCTTTTTCTGTACGGCGCGCAACACTCGGTTCTCGTTGCTCAGTTCCTTAAAAAAATAAAAGAATATTAAAATATTATTATTGTGCATAACAATAAAATAAATAATATTAAGTCTATACAATACTCCTAACTCTATATATTAATAGAAAAAAGCACTAAGGTAATAAATAGACAACTAAGATTATTATTATATTTTTTCTATGAATGCGTCTTATTCTGAAATATTATAACTTACTTATCTAAATTAGATTATATAGATAAGAATACCCGAATACCCGAATCGAAATCATGAACCATGTGCGATATAAACACTTGTATAATAAAAGAGAGTCGAGCCTGCCAGATCAACCTGTTTCCTTAGTGCTAGTAAGCATGTCTAGATATTAAGAGATCACTGGGCTATTTCCATATATTTATATTTATTTATTTTTCTGCTAGAAATAGAAACATATATGGTGGTAATGGCCATCGAGGCACGTCAGTTCATCGTATGACTTTAAGCATGAAGGTTGTAGATTCGATTCCCTTTCGGATTTCCTCCATTTGTTAACAAGATAAAGCGAGGTGTTGAGTTCCGCTACTAAACACGCAATGTCTCAACAGGGGAACAGGACGTCTAAACAGATTCAGTCTACTCTAAAGATAGGTTTACAGTCACAAATACTAAGATTATCTAGAAACAAGAGCCTATAATAAATCTCACCTGCAAATGATAATGGGCATCGGCCAACTGATTCTGCAATTGTTTGACTCTATGCGTCTTTGCGGAGAGAACTCTCTGCGTTACGTATTTGTCGCCTTTGATCATAGATTGGGATTGCGCGGACATTTCTGACGGGTATCGTTTACGTTTGGGAAGCAGATTTAGACGGGAGCCGCTACTGTACACGCTTTCTAGTGAATTTCTGTTAGTACGTAAGAAGAGACATGTTGAAATTAGTTTAGAATATTGAATTAGATGCATAATATGTTGTTAACAAAAATAATTACGATTTTAATAATGAGGCGTGTGATTGAAAACGCGACAGTTTGTGGGTTCGATTCCTACTCGACAAAACCAAATATTTATTATTTTCCTTTTTTCGTTCTGGTGCCGAGGCAACGTGTGGCATTGAGTTCCGCTGGTTGATATGCCTCCAAAATTTGGCGAAAAATGAGGAGCAGTGTGTCTTAACACAAGGCTTCCTCTGCCTATCTTGCTGAATGCGGGATAAAACGTGAAACTGAAAATAATACAACTTTGATTTATAAAGGACTTGCAATGTTTAAAGAAGTTTTTAAACTGTTATAATAGACACTACGTTAAACATTTAAATAATTAATACACATAATTATAAATACATAAGTAGTTGGTACAAACATTTTCCTTATGTACGTTTTATATGGTAGGGTTATAGGGAGACTATATCTCACATACATATTAAAGTATCGGTAGCAAAATTCTTGCAATGATTTTAAATACATATCTCATTACAATCCACCTTTCCGCTCAAGGAATAAAACCTTGACCTTATTGAAATTGACAAGTTACGTTTAAAACGCGTCGTATAAGAATATTTTATATTAAAATCAACTAATCATCAATGAAGAAGAAAAACACATGAGGCAGGGAGAGTTTCGATTGACCTTCGCAAATACAATATTGACGATGCTGGAGAAAGGTTACGTTAACAGCATGCAGACCTGTCGGAGAACATGTATAAAGAGGTTGATAACAGTGGACGAGGCCAAAAAAATATCCAGTGACCGTAGCGCTGGAGCGTGAAATCAAAGCGTATATAAAAAAAGGTTACATTAAAAAAAACTGTTCCACCATACCTCTCTCTCCTCTTATCTTCAGGTGCTAAACTCAATACCGACATTATTTAAGTAGTATTATAATAAATAAGCCATTTTCAATAAGAAAATACTATTTTGTAGCAAAATTAATAAATGTTTTCCTAATTTTGTCGTCTATCTCGTTTCTATGGTAACTGTATGTCAACCGATGTCATGTCGCTATTCGAAAGTTATAATCTTAATATGAGCTTAGAGCTTTTTTATAAGTCAATTTAATTTACAAGAAATAATTATAATAATTTAAGGAGATTTTTTTTATTATTTTTGTATATAGTCTGCAAAATAAAACAAAATAATCATACACATAAAAATTTAATCTTAAGACACTCCATTATCTATGAATAATAAATTTAAAGCCTCGCATATGTGAACAACCATTCAAGAATATGAAATAAATTAAATTAGTTAAAGGCAAAATATGTTTATTTTATATTGATAACTTTTTAAAGATGTAATAATCTGAACCTATTGAAATAATAATTAAAATATAAATATCCTACTAAGCTGCCGGCTACAGCACAAGTAGAGAGAATCTAAAGTTTCCCTCGCACTGTCTAATTGTTCGAGAGGCGGTACTCAATCATGATAAAAATTAACTTCTTCAAATGGGAATTGAACCCACAACCATCACATTTACAGACGCTCTAACTACCAAAAGGAAAAATAAAACACAAACAACAACAAAAATAATATTCTTATTTAACAGAAACTGTACATTATTTACACTTACAATTTCCTATATCGATTTATTTATTTACTTTTTTTAAATACAGTTTTTTATAAGTTAATTAAAGATAACTTTATATCTTTATTATTTTTAGGAAACGTGGCATTACTTCTGTTGGAATAATTCAATTTAAATATAAACATTATATAATATTGGCATACAAGAATAATGTTTTCAACATTTATAACATGGAGCAAGTAAGCTTAGGGCTCATTTTCATTGGTCGTTACAGCAACAATCGCTTTGCACCAACCAATGAGTTTCATTGACCGTTAAGCCACGTGCGAGGAAAACCCGCATGCCGTAAATGGATACCCTACTTCTTTATTTGGTAGCTGTTCGTTATTGTAGAAATCACGAATTATCTATACAGACTTAACGACTAATGAAATTGAGGCTCAATATATAGAGATTTTATTAAGATCATAATATATTTATAATTATTTCCCCTTATATTATGTCGGAATTGAACCCACAGCAATAGATTGTACAGTCAAACGCTGTGCCACTGTGACAAGATTGTTAAAGCCATCATAATGAATATAGATTATTATATACACCTCTATAAACATTAATAATGTGAAAACAAGTTTTAACATAGTAGGTTTGGACATATTAGAAACGGTCAAACAAAATTTACTATTAAAGTAATTAAAAGAAAACGCAATCAAATACAAGAATGCCAAAAGAAAATGCTAATATAATAAAGTTTCAAAATTTTATACAAAATAAAAAAGCAGCAGGTTTTAGAGGACCCATCACATCAATTCCTTTGAAAATAAAATATTTTATGTATCTTTCTTTGTATTATTATTATATTTTACATATGTGTAAAAAGTTATTAAAGACAGACATTTTAAAGAAGTTTAAGAGAATTCGTACCAGTTTACAAACTGGTAAAATATTATGTACACATAATATTTTAAATTTGTTACTATTTTAAGATATTAAAAAAATTGTTATATTTAAATATATTACATGAAACAAAATGTATGAATATTATGGAAAATATAAGGAATTCGTTTTTCCGTTTTGTTACAAAAACAAAGTCTTTACACAAATCATAATAATGACCTATTATTATTTATATAAGTGCTAATTTTTAGTACTTTTGAACACATTCGTCCTTTATTAAATAAAAATCATTCTAAACTCCATCAATTTCTGTCTACAGAATTTTACGAAATTCATGAACTTCATTAAATACTGAAATTGATGAATCTCAATATGTTGAAACTAATGAAATGACTTGGAAAAAAATACACATTGAAATTCATAAATTTCAATATATACAATTAATGAATAATAATTTAATATTTTTTAAATGTATTTAAATTTTTTAAATGTATTTAGCTCCTCTGGTGTTGCACAGGGTCGTGGGCGGCGGTGATCACTTACCATCAGGTGACCCGAACGCTCGTTTGCCTTGTCCTTATACCATAAAAAAATTTTTAAAAAAACAATGTATTTTAAAAAAAATCAGAAATGGGTAATTTTTACAGTTCTAATAATTCACAGATTTGTTTCATCAGTTATTAACAATCAACATAATTGAAATTGTCAAATTACAATAAAATGAAGTTCACAAAATCCAAAAAATCCAATTGGTAAATTATAAATTAAACTTTAGGTAACGGATCCTTATTCTGTTTCTCCCACAGTCTGTAATACAAGGACGTTTTATTCTTTATCAAGTCAGCGTGAGTGCCTCTCTCGGAGATGGCGCCCCTCTCCAGTACTAATATTTCATCCGCGTCCGCGACTGTGGACAGTCTGTGCGCGATGCATATTGATGTTCTTCCTACGGTGGCCGCCTTTAGAGCTTGGAGGATTGCCTGGAATTTTTTTAATATCTATGTTAGAGATATCTTTATATTCATAATATCATTAAAAAACCAACCATAAAATAAATAATAAGAATCTATCCACTCTATTCTTCACTTTAATTCAGCGGGAACCTGGGAACCTAGTGTTGTAGTTAGTAAAATACCTTGTTGGCCACTTTCCGCCAAATTCCAGCCGCCGCACTTCACCTCTTTATCAAAGTGAGAAAATAAAAATAAAAAATATTAAAAATAAATTAAATATAATGTCAAACGCTATTGAATTAAATGTTAAGACACCCTGTACTTTGTTTTCATTGAATTGAATCCATACCCATGTCCCCATGGACTGAACTCACAACCATACTGAAAATTGTATACATTAAGCTTCACGCTGTAATCCCGCACATAGCAGGGTAGACAGAGGGAACCTAGTGTTAAGACACTCTGTTCCCCACTTTCTGCTGATTTCTGGAGGCATTGCGTGTTGAGTGGCAGAATTCAACGCTACATAAAGTAGTGAGTACATAAAATAGAATCCTTACATGTTCCGTCAAAGAATCCAAACTTGAAGTCGCTTCATCGAATATAATTAAAGGTGAATCTTTCAAAATGGCGCGCGCAATCGCAACCCTTTGTTTCTCTCCGCCGGAGAGCTTCAGGCCGCGCTCACCTACTTGCGTGTCATAACCCTGTTATTTTTTAAGGAAATTAGAAAATTAGATAGAAAAGAGACAGAGACAATCTTAAAATAAAGGACAATCTATACTTATAAAAAAATTGTAGAAAAGCCGTTTCTGTATATTGAAAATATTTTGAAAAAAATTGGGTGTTCAAAGATAACTAACAGAATCCATTTCTAGCATTTTTGGATTTTTTATCTGTTTATATGAATATGTATGACGTTAAAAGAATACAACACATTTAAGCAACTTTAATACAAAAAAATTGCAAGTAACTCAAAGTAGGTTTTAGTTTTTATTTCAATGTAATCGTTTCACTGTATCAAAAGATAGATAAGATAAGATAAAAAGTCTTTATTTAAACTTACATACACACAAACACAAGTAAACTAGACATAAACTAAACATAAACTGCACAAAGATATAAGTATTTAACGTTTTCAAGTAGTTTATAATTGAGAAAGAATGATTGTTAGAACGCGGCACGAAATTTGCCGGGTCAGCTAGTCTTAAAATAAATCCAAAAATTATTATGCATGTAGAGGCGCCGTGTGGTGGCCGCCCTGAAGTTAAATTTTTTGAACATTGTTAATGTAAGCAAAAATGTTATAAAATACATTTTTATATTGATATACATATGTATGTAGGTAGACTTTGACAGTGTTCATTTTAAAATGGATTTGGACACATGAGTCATTCAATGGTTTCAGTCTCTTACAAACAATTGTGTTATGTTATATAATCTTTGCCAATAAATGGACTATTCATATTCAACACGGAATTTTTTTAGTTCAAATCAGTCATCCGTGATATTAGCGATTTCAAACGTACTCTTCAGCTTGATAATATTAAGCATAGAAGTATAAATGATACTCAATGTAAATAGGTGTGGGTAAAATCCTATTACTTGTAAATACTGAAGTATCAATAAAATCAACAAACCTTAGGCCAAGTAACAACAGATTCATGTAATTCCGCCATCTTGCTCGCCTTATACACTTCATCTTCACTCTTGGACAGGTCCCCGTAGTGCAGGTTGTGGAGTATTGTGTCGTGGAACAGAACACAATCCTGTAATGTATCAAATATTAATCAAATGAATAGCAGAGAAAACTTTGTTCTAAGACAGCTCGTTCACCACGAACGTCATGTGTTATTTGGCGGAATTCAACGCCGCGCATTATCTTCTTACCAAACTAATAGAAAATTATTCTTTCTCTCAAGTGGAAATCGAACTAACAACTGTCATGTTTCATAGTCACACACTGGCACTACAGTTAATATGGATTCATACACATACAAACATACTTCATATTTATCTACACAGCACGAAAAATTTAATATGGGTCATAAAAATCGGAGTGATCACTAAGTCTCTTTTTGTAAAGAAACATTCAGCTATTCATGATTAGTATTATCAAACGTGTTGTGTAATTATTGACAGTGATCAAGTGTTAGTGCAGAATAAACAGTTTAAACTACAAATGTTTTTCTAAAATTTCAATTCATGTTCCTGGTTTGTTTATATTGCATACACTTGCAATTACATTAATAGTATTTGGATGCAATTATATTAATAGAAATTTGATGTTACAAGTCAAATCAATTAATTATTAATCTAATAACATCGTTTAAAATAAACAAAAATACATTGATTTATGATTATATTATCTTTTACAAAAAAACAATAGATCCCTAACCTGCGGTACAATCGCAATGGCCCGTCTCAAACTCGCCAAGTCCAAATCCTTTATATTCTGTCCAGCGATCGTTATTTCACCGGACTGGGGCTCGAAGAAACGGAACAGGAGGCGCACCATTGTTGATTTACTAAAAAACGAAAAGAAAAATATAATCAATATATAATATGCTCTATAACTAGATATTAGGAATGAATTTTGTAATCGTCCTCTCTTTTATTACTCGCTCTGACAACAAGATGAAGCGCAGCGTTGATTTTCAACATTCTACACGCGATGACGAAAACTTACGTCCTCCCTTACGAACACAGCGATCCCGGTTTTGTTTGACAAAAATCTTAAGACATAACTGTTTTATTGAATTGTGACCCAACTTTTACAACAAACAAATTTTTAAGGTATAGATTTTTTATAAAATTACAGTGATAATATTTTTCAAGCATATCGCTAGTATATAATACATATAAGTAAATACAATTTCTTTAACAAAATTTGAACTCCTCACCCGCTCCCAGAACCACCGACGATTCCAATTTTCTTCCCCGCCGGTATCGAGAAACTTAAATTTGAGAATATCGGCTTCCCATTAATATATTTAAAGGCGACATCTTTGAACTCTATTGATGCTGTTTTGGTGTCGATTTGTAGTTGTGGCGCTTTGTCTTTCTCCTGTACAGGAGATATAAGTATTATAATTTAAAAAAAAGGTATTAGTTATTTTAGTATTTGGCAGAGAAAATACTGCTTTTGCTACGCACCCACAAATTCTCTCATTGAGGAACTCCACGCTGAACTTTTTGTTTTGCTAGTGAGGAAATAAACATATTCCCCTGAGTGGGAATCGAATAGAAACCGTCGCGATGAAATCACGTCATACACATCTATACTTTACTACATTCACATTATATGACTTATCTACAATCTTTCAATAGTACGTCTGACGAGTCGTGATCGCCTTGAAGTTAGAAGTAGATGATTTTGATAATTTCCTTTCCAAGTGTAATGTTTTAGAAAACTTCAAAGCGGCTACAACGTAATGAACTATGTAATTATACCTTTAGGTTTATCACAATCATCTGTAAAGCACGTCAAGTGACGTCACGTCACCTCACCTGCACTTTGGACTGCAGCGTCATGAGCGTAAACATGGTGTGCATGTCGACGAGCGCCTGCCGCACCTCCCGGTACACAGAGCCCAGGAAGCCCAGAGGCACCGACAATTGGAACAGGAGCCCGTTCACCATCACCAGGTCGCCCACTGACATGTTGCCTGAAGTGAAGAAATTTAAATAAGTATTACTTGATATACTAAATATTCATGCATATGGAAAGGTAAAAATTAAGAAAATAAATAAAAAATTGTGTTATATAATAAGAACTTATAGTTTAAATGTTCAATTTTAAACTATTTTCCATATATCAATAGCTTGCTATTGATACTTTTATTTCGTCGTATAATTCGAAAGTCCTTACAAAATTACATCATATGAATAAAGAATATTTTGACTTTAAAATAGTTTACAAGCCCTATAATAGTGGTACTTTTATTAACTGGACAATTCAAAAGTACATAGAACTGTATAATAAAATATACTATATATAATATAAATAACTGTATAATAAAATCGGAATGCTAAAAATAGTATGCTAGTATATACTAATATTACACAGCTGAAGAATTTTTTTGGTTAAACACGCTAATCTTCGGAACTATTCAATTGAAAAAAAGTTTTTGTTGGATTATTTATTTAGCCTACCCTAACCAACCACACGTGCCGTCCAAGCAAAATTGTCAATATAAAATTATCTTATAGTTAATATTTCCATTTTCTCGCTCTGGTAACGAGACAAAGCTCTGCTGTATTGAGCTCTACCACTCAATACGCAATGCCTCTATAAGTTTCTTAATTGGAACGGAGTATCTTAACACTAGATTCCCAGGTTCCCTCTGCCTACCCTTCTATTTGCGCGAATCTTAAAAATATACCTTTAGCAATCTCATTAGCCGCCATTATCATGATAACGCTTAAGCCAGCGCTGAAAATAGCATGCTGTCCAAAATTCAATAAGGCGAGACTCGACGCAGTTTTGAGTGAAGCAGCTTCATACTTTTGGAGACTATCGTCGTATTTCCGAAGTTCATAGTTTTCGTTGTTGAAATACTGGAATTTATATAATGTTTACTTTAATTTTATATAATGTTTACTTTAATTTTAGTATAACGTTAAAATATTTAAGCTATATGTATAACATAATATAGGGGATATAAAATATGATCAGTTTTTTAAATATCCAATCTGCATTAAACAGAACATACACAATAATCTAAAGCAATAAACTGAAAATAGATGATGATAGAATAAATATTGATATTTTTTATAAAACTATTTTAGAATTGCACAAAAAATCGATACTGCATTTACTTTAGCAGAACAAATCAAAATAGAGCTACTGCTCTATAGTCGCAGAGTTATACTCTGAGTGAGAATTGAACCCACATCCAACAGTTACAGTCAATACTCATTATGTTTACAAAACAAAATTTCACTTACTTTAACGGTTTCATAATTAATCAATGAATCAACGGCTTTATTTCCCGCCTCATTCTCAGCTCTGTTCATATAAACTCTGAATTTTGTCCGCCATTGTGTTATCGCTAGTGTGAAAGCCGCGTATACACCTACACAACTAAATGCTACACCTGGAAATTTAATATATATACTTATATATATACTAGGGGACGGCAGGACGCGGCTTCGCCCGCTTGAACGAATATTCATTAAATATTTTATTAAATTATTTTCAGTTTTCAATAGAATTAGTAAGAAAATATAAGTCAGAATAATTAAATTAAGCTAAAAAGAATAAAATGTGGAGACTTATTATAAGAAAAAATATCTGAGTAATTGAAATTAACAAACAAAAGAAGTAAAAATAACTACAGGAAATTCCTAATAATAAAAAAGTACCTAAAATTTTCCGTGCGCGTACATAGATACCTACTCTAAAAAAAATTATGATATACTCGTATTAAGTGTATAACATCGATATAGATAACCGAACTGTAAAGTGTAGTTTAAATTAATTATAAACAGCAAATATTTACATAAAAATTAAAAACAGTTCGAAAATGTATGAAAATTTACGAAACCGACAATGTCATCTGCCGGTCATATTATGCCGCTCGTAGGCTTGGTCATTTTGAATCAGTGACATCTCCTTCATTATTTATTACAATGTTATACAGTAAATTATAATTTCAATCTAGATAAAATGCAAAAAGTGACTATTATATTTTTTTTATAAGGATGAATATCAAATTATAAAAAAAAACATTAACTAAAACCGGATAAATTTTAAGTAAATTAATTAAAATGGTTACTTTTGCTCAATCTTAAGAGATAAACATATACCATCGCGGACTTTTTAAATCATTATTTAAAGGACAATATTTTTGTAAAACATTGTTTTTATGTTTTGTGTCTCATAAGGTTGAGTCGCCGCACGCCATGTATGCGTTAAGCAAGTTCATTTTGGGTGATGTTTTCTTAAAACAAACAAACTTTGCAAACCGTTGCCTAGCAACGCTAGCGTAGTGACGGTTGTTATAAACATGGCGGCATAAATTACATGTCGAATTAAAACGTATTTTAATAAAACCAGTTTCACGCTGTATCCCGCGCCCAGCAGGGTAGACAGAGGGAATCTAGTGTTAAGACACTCTGTTCCCCACTTTCTGCTGTATTCTGGAGGCATTGCGTGTTAAGTATTTTAATATATTAGTATATATCGATAATATTTCAAACATGAGAAAAAAGGTAACCTATGCTCATCACAAGACCCTCAAGTATCTCTATATGAGAATTTTACTATAATCGGATTACGGATTTGACCCTGATTACGTAACATATAGACAGACAGAGTTACTTTTGAATTTATAATATAGGTATGGATATATATATTCATACTGGAAAAATATTATTATTAACTACTTAATGCCTTTTAAAAGATTGATTCTAAAGTTAAGCTTTATATTACAAGTATAGATATTTACCAGCAAACGCTAATCCTCCTTTAAGTCCCAATATCATAGACACTAAAGACAATTCAAATATAGTGGGCACTACGTTGAACACCATGGCGGAAAGAACAAAGTTTATAGCTCTTGAACCACGGTCTATCGTCTGAAATGTTGATTATTTTCATTATAATATTTATGTATAGCTATAAAATTTATTTAAGTGATTGCAATGGTTGTGAATTCGAAGCCCGCTTTTAGGAATGATTAAATCGTTGTCCCTGCTCAGACAAAATGCGGCGTTGAGCAACACGGAGTATCTCAAAAGTTGGACAGTGCACAAAGAACAGAGTCTTAACATTAAATTTATTCTGCCTACCCCCCTACTATATGCAGGATGAAACTACAAAAAAAATAATGTAAATTTATAACAATACATGTAAAGAGTTAATAAGAATTAGTAATTGCTAAAATACATTTACATTATATTTAATATAGCATGGCATGATATTAAATAAGGCAAGTCTCCATTCATTTGCCAATTTAAAATGTTATAAAATTTATAAACTGTATCCCCCCTACACACAGCAGGCCGAGGGAAGCTAATTTTAAGACACTGCATTCCCTACTTTCGGCCTGGAGGAATTGGCCTCGACACCAGAGCGACGAAAATGAAAAATTTAAATAAATATTTCATTTTCTCGAGTGGGGATCGAATCCACAACCAGTCACGTTACGTAACGTAAACTTTGTTCTCTTGCTCCATGACTGGCCTAAATTATAATTTTTTTATTTCGAAATCAAGCAATAATAATTTTTGCAAGTTAACATTGGTTTAGTACTATGTTTAATATTGGCAGCAACCAATAAATTTTAATGCTATCTGGTAATAAAAAAAAGTTAATCATTATTTTTTATAATGTAGAAAACCTGATACAGAAAATAAAAAAAACAAAAATAAGTAATAGTTCACCTTAGACAAAGCACCTGTCTGCCTTCCCAAATGAAAACTCAAATCTAAATTATGTAAATGTGTGAACACATTACAGGCTAACTTTCTTATGGAGTGTTGTGCCACTTTAGCGAATACTGCGTTCCTTAATTCATTAAAACCAGCTGCTGTCGCACGGGCTATGCCATCTGGAAAGAAGTATTATAATATTTAATTTTATAATATATAAATACATTTGAAACCGTCGTAATGCAGGGGAGGAGACGCGACCGTTGATTTTTAATAATTTAGCGATGACTTCCGCCGCTAAACACGTAATTAGTAACCAAGTGTCCCTATGTCCCTATCCTACCCTCCTATGTTATATAAGAGATACTATGATAACTAAAATACTCACATCCCACCAACAAACTGAAGGCCGTAGTTCCAAGAGCCTGTGGCACAGTCGCCATTCCTAACAAAGCTTCACCCGTACTTGACACAGTCAATAGATTCACCTCATCCACTGCATACTTGAATAGGAACGGCACTGTCACATTCATCACTTTAGCTCCGAATAAAAGGGACAGGGATATCATTACTCTGTTCCTTATCATTTGATTATCCTGGAAAATATATTTAAAATAAATAAATACAAAAATAATTAATAATTTAAAATAAATATAAGGTTTAAATTATAATTATTTCTGTCTTTGTATTTTATATGGGATAAAGACAACACAGACAAATATTTTATGACACTATGTTTAATGATGGAGTTTGACTTGATGGAGAGAAGGAAGATAGAGAGCACCTATTATCAAGATCTTTTCTCATTCATTTTAATAAAGACAAAAGGGACATGAAAGTAATTAATTCATCTAGGATAGGATTGACTCCACAACCATCACGCATACCAAGTAGAAGTAGCCTCAATGGTGTCTAAAAAACAATCTTATTTTATGTGATAAAAAGTAAAGCAAGTAAATTTATATAAATAAATGTAATTAAAGCGACATCATCACACAACATTTTTCCAGAAGTGGGGAGAAAATGTTTTATGTTCCCTTTGCTTAAACTGCTGTATGCAAGATATAGCATAATGCTGAAAAAAAAAACAGAACTCTATATATTTGACAACTCACCTTAGGCCATACATAAGCTAACATTCCTCTAACCATGTCCATACCAGAGACCGGCTTAGCATCCCCCAAGTTGACATCTTCACGATCAAGAACAGATGCGCCTGGATGAAAGCAGTCTCTCTTTTGTATCCCTAGGGGCGGGAGACCATATCAGGATATTGGGTATGGGTACATGATTATGCTAAAAATTACTAGTAATTTTTATAGTTTACATAAGTCTAATTTTAATATTATAAAGCTCATTTATAATCTGTGCAATGTTGCTTATATGTTATGTATTTAAAAAACCATTGAAACACAAAAAAAATTCAAATGAATAAAATATTTAAAACAATACACTTTTACATAATTAATATGTGTATCTTTAAAATACCTATTTGATCATGTACCCTAATGGAAAACAAAACAAAAGATAGGATAAGGCAAAACAGGCATAAAGGATGCAACAGAATAGGTAAATAAAAGGAAGTGAGAGACTGATTCAACCAAGCAGTAAGAATGGGGCAAAACTGGTTAAATAATTAAACATAAATGAAAAATATAAACAGTGCTATTAGTTACAATATGCAGACATAACATCATATAGGAATATACATATATATATTACAGATAAAACAAATTATACATTACAATCATTTTGAAATATTGACTTATGAAATATGTACAATAAATCTGTTTTAATGTAAACAAAAATATATTAACTTTTATCAATTTAGTTGAACTTTTTTAGTTGTCATAGGCCAGTTGTGCAGAGGCACAAGCATGCGATTGTAATGGGACAGATTATGGGTTAGATTCCTACACATGGAAATGAATTAATTTAATATTTTCTTTTTTCTCATTCTGGTATTAATTGTGGTATGTGGCGTTAATATCTGCCACTTACCAGTTAATGCCTCCAGAAATAGGTGTAAAAGTGTTCTACCATTTGGTTTCTAGATTGCCCCTGCCTACCCGGATATGGTAATTTTTTCTTCACACTGTATCCTATAAGTATAAAGCTAAAACAAAATTATTTAAGATTCTACTAGTAAGACCCATGTAATAAGTGCTAATGTTTTAGCAATTTCAAGGTCAGTTTAAAATTACGCAACAAAATAAACTAAAGGAAATGTCAACTATCTATAGGAGCTAAGGAATGAATAAAAAATAAATTAAATGTTCAGTTTACGACTTACCAACTGGAATTTTTCCAGTTTTCGGCTTATTAACCAAAACCGCCGCCAAAACATTTTTGGCAGAGTCTTGCCCAGGATTGGTCGGTGGAGTAGAAGAATATAACTAAAAAAAATAAAAATAAACAAAATTCTAACAAAAATTAGCAGAATATATGCCTTATACCAATTAATCACAACTGATCACAAATTTTAATTCAAACATACCCTGAAATAACTGGTAGGGGCACATTGATTACAAATAATATTCAGCTGCGGTTTATTTAGTATAAGCGATCTATTATTTAGGAATGATTTCGTCAATTTAATATGACTTTTTAATATTTTATGAATTTTTCTATTCGACAGAAGTGCTGCCGCCATGGTCGCTTTTCTAGCACTTTGACACTGACATTGGGAAAATAATATCAGATAAGTGTTGCCTTTATATATTATATAAAACAATATTCGATTAATATGAATTGATCGATTATTTTTATTATATATTTTTTATTTCTTCTAGGGATCAATTTAGACGATCACCAGAAATATATTTAAGACGCTTATATATTTAAGGCCTAAGTACCAAATATAATAACTGCAAAACAATAACTTGATAAAAGGGTCCTAAAGTATATCATGCTAAGATACAAAATAAATAAACAAACACAAAGTCTTTTCCTACACACACACAGTGTACATATATTTTTTTTGTTTACCAAAACAGATAAATGATCATTGAAAAATTTATATTACCACCAAAAACCCTACGCCAAATTAATTTGACGTCATCCAAAATAAATAAATTGTTAATTTATTGCTATGTTCATCCATAATTTGAAATGAAAATAAAACATATTTTCATTTTGCTGTTTATGTTTTTTATTTTACAGCAAAATTAACGAACTCGTGGCGCTTGGGTAAAAGAGTGTAACTGTAAAACGGCGGTTGTGGTTTTGATCCCCACTAGAGGGAATGATTATGATTTATTAATTTTTCAATTTCTTCACTCTGGCATCAATACAAAAGTCCAGCGTCGACTTCCAACACTCAACACGCAATGCCTCAAAAAATTAAGCGGGAAGTGGGAAACTAGTTTTTATCTGAAAAGCTTTATTTTTTTAACATTTTAAGTAAAAAAGGGATTCCGTAATGTTTAAAGGTTGTCTGGTAAAAATTGCTTAAAGCAATGAGACCGCTTCTGTGAATATGGTTCAAGCAGTTAAATTTTATGAGG
>DWGR01000945.1:0-18332 GCA_018247715.1 Heliconius burneyi
GATGATTGAGCCATCGGATTAGTCTGTGTATCTTATAAGGGATCTTGAAATAGTCCCGTAAATAATATATGTAAAATTAAGGCGTGCTAGTATAGCGTAGCTTGCTCCAATTTTAAACAACTTTTAGGACATCTACCTGGAGAACACCAGGCCCACGTTGAGAGTTTTGCAATAATAAATATATATGTTTCCTTACATTATTCTTTAAATCAAATTTAAATACGAGCGTTTCTACTTGAACGTAGGTGAGCGTTTACCTAACTTAAGTTGGGGCTACCTTGCTTGGCTTGAAAGGGCCCCTTTCAGAGGTAGCCTCAACTAAAGTTTCACTTTCAAAGGATGTTCAAGTTATTAAGTACGCTTACCGTCTTTACTATTTATTTTAATATTAATTCTCGAAATTTCAGTTTTGCTAAAATAACGTATTTCTGGGAGTAGTGGGATCTCAGTCTAATACTAATATCACTATACCTATATTATTTCTAAGTTGATATTTGGAATCTAGTCTAAGAACACGTCGTAAAGATAACGAGATAGGCGAGTAGGTGTATGCTCATAGTAACGATGACGAGTGGTTTATAAAAATTATTATCAGTTTTTCACATTACCAAATAAATAGGGCAGTAGAACTAAACATCTAACAATAAAAAAATAATATACCTAATAAGAAAAAGCAGTTTTTTGATTTAACCTTTTTACTTTTTGAAAATAAATCAGTTCACATGTTAAGTGTTCAGTACGAGTGGGAGAGTCACGCCACCAGCAATGGCGACACGCATGGGCAGACTCGACCGGATAATTACCACCCCCGGCATTTAAAACCGGCGTGAAGTAGTGGCTTTATGCCACTGCGTTTCGCATTAGGTAATGTCGGGCTCCGGGGCCCAGCCACCCCAAAAGCTGGCAACGCACCAGTAGCTCCTCTGGTGTTACGCGGTGTCGTGGGCGGCGGTGATCACTTACTATCAGGTGACCCGTACGCTCGTTCGCCATGCTTTTACCATAAAAAAAAAGTTTTGAATGACAAACCTGTAATGGTATAATACTTTTTTTCAATATTTTATTAATTATGTAAGTAAAATTACTTACAAAAATCTCTGACGGTTATTGAGATTCCCTATACAACCCATACAAAGGCTTGTAGTTTTTATTTACTCCAAAAAACATCTGGTATTGGTAATCAATCCCCATGAAATCGAGATAAATATTAATACATAACTAGAAAAATATAAAAAACAAAAAAAGTTAACAATAACCTATTTATTGATATTTAAATAAGATGTTTTTTAAATAACAATTCTGAACTTCATTTTCTAAGATTACTGTCACGTACACGGTTTTTCTGACTGGTGACATCACTACGCTACCAGCGTACTACGGGTATACCTAAAGTTGTTACTATCAGTGTGACTGATATTCTCAGAAGGTACTATCTTCGTACGACTAGGCGTTTGACTACGAGCCGTTTGTGGATTCGGTTCCCACTCTTCGTTTCAAGGCAAAGCACGGTGTTGAATTTCGCCATATAATAATGTCCCGAAATTTAGGAGGAAAGTTGAGAATGGAATGTTTTAACAAAAGGTTTCCGTCTCTGCCTTCCCTGTTATGTCCGAGATGTAGCGTGAAGCTAAAAAAGTTGGCTATGAATTATAAAATTGTATAATATGATTAAATTATGAGGAATACTAGGCTAGGTAGGTAGACTAGGTATTGACATTGGCAAGGAATTATTTATAATTAAATATGGATACGAATCCCAAGCGAGGAGTATATCATAGACCTATATGCTTTCACATACTGCTAGGGGCGCGAACCGGACCTCGGTAGTGTTCACATGTTGAGCGAAGCGAGCATCAATTCTTTTCTTAACTCCATAAAAAATAATTTTAATTAAATTTTCGCGCGAATTTTTTTTACATGTAACCCTATGGGGAAATTTTTCACTTAATTATTCTTCAAGTCCATTGAATTTTAAATTTTTTTTCACCTAAAACCATTTACGTGGTCATATCTATATGTTTGCAAATTTTCATCTCAATCGGTCAAACCGTTTGGGAGCCTATTGGTGACAAAGAGTATATAAAATCTCCAGAAGAGCACTCTGCTCTCTTCGTTCAATAGAACAAATTTGCTGCCTATCGATGTACGCTAAACTCTTTCAAGCTATGCTACGAACGAAATATAATGGGATTTTCATTAATAGACAATGATTCAAGAGGAAATGTTATAATATGTAGAGCCAAGAATGTCAAAGATTTGTAATGTGATGTCGTAAAAAACATATTTTTGTACATTCCGCCCGATTCACGAGAAATTGCGAGTTGAGTGGCGGTGCTCAAGCGCGCTATGTCATTAGAACAGTGAACCCACGACCCCCGTATTAAAATACTCTCCTACTGCGTCACGATGGGCTCATACACAAATAGTCAAGAAGCTCACGCGGGCAAAGCCGAGGTAGATACTAGTTAACGATATAGATCCCTTCGGTCTGGTTAATATAAAAGTAATATTCGATTTTATTCCTTCTATGAAAATGCACTAAAGTCTGTAGCAGCTTTCTCTCAACAGCAACTGTTAACATTTAAATATAAAACGCTTTAAGTTATATGTTAACAAAATGATTACAATAACATGCAAAACCATAATCTCGGTACGTGTTAGGTCAATAATATTTGATTGTTAAATTTTAAAGACCTAACGGTATAAAATAATTTTATTCTAGCAGTAGTTTTGAAGTCTGAACACCTATTAAGTTTTAAATTTGTGATATTTAATATTTCACCATGATTTACGAGGTACTTAGTGTTTTTCAAATATATTTTTCAGCTTCAATATGCGGAGATTCTACATAAATTCGGAATTTCATGTTGAGTGGCGAAGTTTAACGCCGCGCTTTCCTAAGATAAATCACCAGTGAAGGAAGATGAAAATAAATCATTCTCCCGAGGGGAGGAACGTTGTCCCAATGCGGCTCATTGGGTACAAGTTCGATCACCACTCCGGGGGACAGCTCTAGTAACAAGATAAAGCGCGCCGTTGAGCTCCGCTAGTCAGCGAAAAGTGGGCGGAAAGTAGGGAACAAATTGTCTTAGTACTAGATTTCCTCTGCCTACCCTGTAATATAAAAATAATATAAAAAATCTAGTACATTGCGATCATAATCTGTAGTTTTTGCTTCTAATAATGTCAAGTTTTTGTAAGCACTTGATTAATCTCGAAAAAGCAAAATTTTAAATAGCGAGTAGGTATTCTTCTTTTTCGTTTTACAGCTGCACTTACCGCAAAATTGACTTTTGACCCAGTTTAAATTAAATTCATTTTCTCAATATTCCGAGACCGATTTTCCGTGTCATTAAATATTATATAAGAGAACGTAAAGGAAACTTAATTTTAATACTATTAGTCATTTGTTTAATAAATGAATAAAATTTTTAATAATTAATAAAGAATTTATTTTTTAGTGATTATCTACTAGTTATATAATTTTGTTCTATATTAGATATCTTTAATAAAACTGTTACTGTGTAATAAATGTTTCAGAATAAATAATATTAATTATTAGTTGTACGGAAGTGTATCTCACTAGTACAACTCATGTTATAATTAACGCATATGTAATTTGTAATTAAATATGAGAAGAATATAAGCAGAACAATATGTAGAGGTCGAGACCAGACGTGGCGCAAGGGCACAAGTTTGTGACTGTAAACATGTCAGCTGGTAGATTCGATTCTCACTTGAGGGAATAAAATATTTATTTTTTTAATTTCTTCGCCTTGGTGCCGAGGCAAAGCGCGGCGTTGAGTTCCAACACACAACATGCTAGGTCCCTAGAATTCGGTGGTAAATGGGGAATGGAGTTTCTTAACATTAGGTTTCCTTAGCCTATCCTGCTGTGTGTATGTATTATAGCGTGAAGCTAAAAAAGAAGAATACGTTGAGAATCATTATTTTTTCCATATTTTAAAGGCATAACAAGAATTAATTTTAACTTGTCAAATCGATATAAGCAATTGCAAATTCCATCAAGAATTGTTTTGGAAATATACGTAGCCTAGATTCTCAGATTCATATTTCTGTGGGCAATAGTTTCGTCTATACGTTGTCGCCAATCAATCAGTCATTCAGTGCCGAATGAGTTTTAACAATATATATACATAATAAAGAAATCGAATCTTAGAGGCCGTCGCGGCGCAGCGGCACACGGGTGTGGCTGTAACGCGACGGTAGTGGTTTCGATCCACACTCGAGGAAATGAAATATTTATTTATGTTCCATTTCTTCGCTCTGATGTCGGGGCAAAGCGTTGAGTTCTACCACTTAACACGCAATGCCTCCAGAATTCGGCAACAAGTGGGGAAAGGAGTGTCTTAACACTGGGTTCCCTCTGCCGACCCTGCTGTGTGCGGGATACAGCGTGAAGCTGATTTAATTTAATTTTTAATATCGTTTTATATAAAAGCAAACAATGTTGTTATATCGTTGATTGAAAATAAAAAAAAAATCGCACGCATCAATAAATCTTTGATAATAAACAATGCTATGTAGGTATCGGAGTTCCCAAGTTAGAACATTTAAATAACTAAAGTCTCGAATATTTCTAAGAAGTATTCGCCTCTTGTTCAACTAAATTGAATGCTTATTAATAAATATTATTATTTTTCTTCTTATTTCATAAGAAACGTTCACGCCTTGTTTACTCAGTAGGCGCAAAGGCCTGGGCCTTCAATTAACTTTAACAAAAACCTGCTGTTGTTCGAAATATATAGATATTAAATTGAATATAATATAAAGAGATAATAATCAGTATTTGATTGTATATTTAGAAATAACAATGAATGCCTTTATAATGCATATTAATTACGTAGAAAAAAATGTTAAGATTTTAATGAAAAAATAATTCTTTTCTTATTTGGCAGTTTTAAATATGATGTCATTGTGAGGAAATTGGGTAATATCTCATAAGTGATCGCGAGTTCGAATATTGGTTTTTTTTATATTCCTTGTCATATGAAATGTAGCATTAAGCTTTGCCACTCAACTTTTAAATCTATATGTATAATAAAATTGCAACAGATCGCTGGCTGTACGTGAAAAATATAGGAGAAAATTAATTATAGCGGAAATTTATCATTGTAATAGAATCCTAAAACAATGGGTTTTAAAATGCCTATTTTAATGCAGTTTTCACTATTGTATTTTGGCAAACTTTTAACATTTAGTGTTTGTTTTGTTCTAATCGGTTCATAAATAAAACAGTTATATCAATATAAAATATTTTGTTCGACAAAACTACTACGCAATTGAATTTGATGAAATTTTGGTTTTCAATTTATCTCTGCAATAATCTATATATAGTTTTTAGTGTACAATTGGAACACGAATTTAAGTCACATTAATAAATAAACAAGATGAAGCGAGCGAAGCTGCGAGCGATTCGCTAGTTACGTAAAAAAATGTATTGGTTTCCAAGTTTCAAGATGCCTGAGCAATATTTTTGTAACTTGAGGTGCATGTAATGGCCTAATTGTATATATAATTTATGGGGCAGTATCTTATTGTAAATGCGATGGTTACATATACTACAGGTTCGATTCCTAATGGGGAAAAGAATTATTTTCATTGCCCAGCTCTGGCAGACGTAATGGGGTGTTTGTTATATTTAGCCGTACATCTCGTAATATTTCAAATTCGAAAAAGAGGAGAACGGAGTCTTTAGATATTACATTCTGGCTGCCTATCAGTCTAGTAATACGCAGGATAAAGCGTGAAGAAATAGAAAAACTAAGTAAGCAATTCAAATCTATTAGATACATTTTTTAAGACGTATACTCGTATGTATGCAAATGTAATAATAGGACAATTTTGATGTAATTCTCATATGAGAATACTTTAGAAGCAATTTATTATTTTAAGATATCTTTAATATTTGCCAATACGATTTAGATTATTATAATATTTTTATATTATTAACGCGTATACAATAAATAAATTTGTATAATTTCCAACTTAACAGCTACGGATTAAATTTAATTCATAAATATCGTATAAAATTTTTATTGCCACATATATAATATAAATAAGCTTCACGCTGTATCCTGCACACAGCAGGGTAGGCAGAGACAACCTAGTGTTAAGACATTCCGTTCCCCAATTTCTGCCGAATTCTTCAAGCATTGCGTGTTGACTGGTAGAACTCAATGCCGTGCTTTGCCTGGACACCAGAGCGAAGAAATGGAAATATAAACGCAAATAAATATTTCTCTCCATCGAGTAGGTATCGAACCCACAACCGTCGCGTTACTATCACACTCGCGCCTTGTGCCGCTGCGCCACAACGGCCTCTATATATATTATATATATGTATTATTAAATTTTATTTGTACATACAAATTGTACAGAATTTATTGGAATAAAAAAACACATAACATATTCAACGTACGTTAGTAATTAGATAATTAATTTTAATGAACTACAAGCAGTTTTCTTTCAACAATGAAAATATGCACAGTGCATAAGGTCAAAAGGGGTTAGCTGGTTTTTTTATTGACCCATACTAATTAGTGAATTTCAATTTATGTTTCGATTTCTCATCGAAAGGAGTTCAATATTATATTAATAATAAAATCAATATTATACATATTTATTAAAATACTCCATACAAAATCGCGAGCTTAGATCAGCGAAGAAATAATATATTTTCCGTAAAGTTTACTATCTTTATCTTTTATAAAACTGCTTTATTTATATCAATGTTGGGATCATTAAAAATATACATTCAAAGCACAAAAAATATCTTACAAAATAAATGTACATATATTATATAAAAAATCTTGAAGCGCTAAAATTGCACGTTGTTTTCATTATTTGATAAGATTAGACCGGTACCGGTATTTACCTTCGATCACGTGGCGGCCGGAGAATTTCTTTTGATATCGTTCCACTTTTTTACTATACACTATTTTAATAGCAATCTAAAGATAGATTAAACCTGATTTTAATTCAGAATTCGTTTAATTAACCGATTTAGATTGAGGACGGTCGTCACACGTGCTCCCCTCGCGAAAGCTAGGCACCGACTGACCGAGATGGGAGGCGGACGATAATCGCTTTTCACTTCAGTTGTGCACACTATGTGTCATCTACATAACATTTTTAGTGTAAAGTGTAAAATTCGTAATCGCCAAATACGTAATATTTACTTAAAGTAACGTCTTAAGGGATTACGATTATGAATTATAATCTATAGGGAAATAGCTTTTGATTATTAATGTTGAATCCCGTTGTTGCTTATTACTACATTTGCAAACGTTTCTTATATCTTTATATATTGAGAAAAGCTGTTTGATGCCTTTTTCCTTCATAATACTAGGTTCCTAGAAAGATCCTAGTATTAAGACACTCAAATTTTTCGCAATATTTTCGAGACACTGTCTTGAACGGCGGGATTTAATGCCGAACTTGCAAGACCGAAGGGATAAAAATATTTCATTTCCCCGAGTGGGGATTGAATCTACAATTGATATCCTTTACGGTCAAACGCTACCAAAGTGCGCGACCAGAGCCTCGATTGTATGTATCGAAATGTATATCTTATTAAAAATTATATATTTAATATTTATATAATTGTTTCTCAGCTGAATGTTTGGCCGTGTCGTAGAAGTTACAAGGTTAGGGAAATATGGCGTTTCAAATTACGTGCAATGTTGACTTATGTAGGCAAAGAAAATATAAACTTGAATCGGTCGTGGCCCAGTGGTACAGTGAGTGACTGTAAACACGAAAGGTTATAGGTTCGATTTCTACTTGATAGAATGAATTATTTAACATTTTAATTTGGTAACAATACAAAACGCGAGGTTGAGTTGCGCCACTTAACACGCAATATAAGTTTCCTAACACTACGTTCCCTCTGAAGCCTTTCTGATTTCCTTTTTGGCCGTGTGTTCCCGGCTTAGAATAGGATCACCCTGGTTTTTGTGGTGTCGTAAGAGGCGACTGGGAGAGTCACGCCGCCAGCAATGGCGACACGCATGGGCAGACTCGACCGGATCATTACCACCCCCGGCATGTAAAACCGGCGTGAAGTAGTGACTTTATGTCACTGAGTTTCGTATTAGGTAATGCCGGGCTCCGGCGCCCACCCACCCCAAAAGCTGGCAACGCACCAGTAGCTCCTCTGGTGTTACGCGGTGTTGTGGGCGGCGGTGATCGCTTACTATCAGGTGACCGTATCGTATCCGTACGCTCGTTTGCTATGCTTTTCCTATAAAAAATAATAATAATAATTATGCGGGATACAAAGTGAAGCTAAAATACGGAATAATTATTTAATTATTCATCTCTGCTGACTGCAACTTTTCGCTAAATGCTTATTGTGTGAATGGAAGCCTCCGGGCGCTTTCAATTATTAGGAACATCATTAGTTTCTAGAGTTGTCCGAACCTACAAGCACCGCAGACAATCTGACCTACACCGTAAAGCCTGTCTACTCTAGGCGTAGAAATCCCAAGTCCACCAAAAATGTGTATTATCGTTGTAGTAAAAACAGATATAAGTACCCAAAAGTAAAAAAGTAAATATAAGGAGAAATACAATTTTAAAATATTTTGTGTTCTCTAAGGTCAAGTGAAATCTCCCTCTGTCCCTCTTACCACTCATCCTTCTTTCGAAAATCTTTTCTCTCATTTTTCACAACTCTTTCTCTCGACGTGTTGAAACCACGTTTTGTAATATTTAAAGATATTTGTAATATATGTATTTATAATTTAAAAGGAAAAGATAAATAATTTATCAAGTAAATTATTTATCACACGTCCGATCTATGAATAAGATAATTTTAGCATCTTAATATTTTAATCAGATTATTCGTTTATTTTTTCGTTAATCGACGTTTCGAATACATGAATTACAGTAGCCTGTAACTAATATTATATATTTTTTAATTAAATATCTAAATCATCGTATCGTTGTTCATCTCTAAGGTTACAATAAATATTATGTACCTACCTGTGTAAGTAAATATATATATATATATATATATATATATATATATAAAATATATATTTTTAGTTTGTTCCTTATCGGCCGGAAATCTAAGTAGAGTCGAATGATAAGATAGAAAATATCTTATTTTGCTCAAAGAAAAAATGTAGTAAAACAACACGATTCAGCAAACCGAGGCTATTTAATATTATTGACATTTTATTGCGATTACAAATTCGTCACGGTCATGTTGAAGTGAATTATATAGGTATTATATATTGCTTAAAATTTACTCTATAGTATAGCAATATAGTATATATAGTGAAAAGAATTATAGAAACATATACGAATTTTAAATAGGGTTAAAGACAATGTGTTGTCACGCCCTAGAAGTTATCAATTAATCATAATCGATATTTTATTAAATAAAAATTATTATAATGCTAATAGAGTTAAAAGTGAACCATACATACAGGCATTGGGAACAATGATTGTAATAAATATTAGAATTAACTGCAGTCACGCTTACGTCCCAAGTACTCTCTTTTTTTTTCAACTTTACTCTGTATCTCGTATATACCGTGCTATATTATGACGCTTCCGTTCCTGACTTTCCACCGAATTCTCGAGGCATTGCGAGCTGAGTGGCAGAACTCAACGCCGCGCTGAAGAAATGGAAATATAAACGTAAAAAAATATTTCACTTCCTCGAGTGGGGATCGAAACCCAAACCGCCGCGTTACAGTCACACCTTTGCCGCTACGCCACGACGATATTAATGAAAATATTCAAATAATTAAAAAAGAGCAAAAAATAATAAGCAATCGTAACCAAAGGATTTTATTTCATTTTGTAATAAATAGTAATTACTAAAAAAAAAAGAAATAACTGTATCATCGATATTATCAACCTAAATACTAAAATAAATATTTAAAGTATCTAAATCAAAAGTAATACGAAATATAACACCAGGATAAAACGAAACAAAATATTTAATCTAAATAAGACATTAAAAAACTAACTTAGCTACAAACTGACTAAATTCTTGGGGAGACCAAAAAAATGAGAAAAAAGTAGCCTATGTTCATCGCGAAACCCTCAAGTCTCTCCATATGAAATTTTATGACAATTGAATCAGCGGTTTGGTCGTAATTGCGTGACAGACAGACAAACAGAGTTACTTTCGAATTTATTATATTTGTATATTTTTTTATTTCCATTTTTCTACCTCTGATAAAGCAAAAGAGTGCGGCATTTGCCTTAATTTTGTTTACTTTGCAATTAGGAATACAACGTGAAGTTAAAAAATACCCAATAAAATAGATATACTAATTTACTAGATGTCGCACAATATAATCCAATGAGTAGAAACAAATAAATTGAATGATAACACCATCAGTCGAACAAACAATTGATCAATTCAATTTAACGATTTAATCCGATACGATTTAAGCTTATTAGAGTATTTACTAGAGTGAGTGAGACTGTAACGCGACGGTTGTGGGTTTCATGCCCACTCAAGGAAGTGAAATATTTATCTATATTTATATTTCCATTACTTCGCCCTGGTTTCAAGGCAAAGCGCTGCGTTGAGTTCTGCCCCTCAATACGCAATGCTTCCAGAATCCGGAAGAAAGTGGGGAAAGGAGTGTCTTAACACTTGGTTCCCTCTGCCTACCCACGCTGTATTATTATGTACGCCCGCTTCACGTCGTATCCCGCACACAGCAGTGTGCGCGGGATGTTTTGGATGCTTGGGATATGTTTTGGTAAGTTTTATCATAAAAAAATATTATATTCCTTGTGCCTTCTTCGCTATATATATATATGTATATATATATATATATATATATATATATATATATATATATATATATATATATATATATATATTTATAGCGAAGAAGGCACAAGGAATCTATTTATCTATGTTGCGTGTTGAGTAGTAGAAGTCGGAACCTTACTATCACGGTTCATGAGATACAGCTTGTTGACAGACAGGACAGACGGATAGACGGACTGTCTATATTATAAATACGGACCGTCGGACTAACGGCAATCGAAGTCTTAGTAGAGTCCTGTTTTACCCTTTGAGTACAAAACCCTACAATCGATTTTATATTACTGATTTTTTCTTTAGCGAAGAAGACTTACGTTCGACTCAAATTCAGACGTAAAACGGAGAAAGAAGTGTCTCAACACTATATACTCTTTACGCATTCTACTATAAATAAGAAAACAATTAATACTATTGAGTTACAAGATGACCATCATCCAGAAAAGTTTACTCTACTCTAAAGCTGGCTTCACTGGATACTATTATAATAAGAATCCTGAATTTATAACGCATTTTGCATAAGAAATACATAAGATACGAACGGTTTGGTTTTGAATATTAAACTTGATATAATCTTACTTTTTATATTTTCCGTTTAACATAAGTATTAGTAATGTCAGAACGTTTGCAATAAAATATATAACTTCGTAAATATATAACTTATAATATATATATACGTAGTTTTTAATTGTTTGAGTGATCATAAGTTTTCATTTGGGAAATGTACATACAGCTTGCGAGGCTTAAGCCGATCTTTATATCTGTGTGCGTGATTATAAAAGTAGAGCCAGAAATAAAACTTTTAAAAATAGAATTTATTATTATAATTCTATGACAAGAAATAAAAAAATACATTTATCCTTTTTTTTGTATAGTGATAACTTTATATTTTACTTTTATTAAATCAAAGAATAAAATATTTAGAGTTTAATATACGAGTATGACACTGTATCCCGCATGTAACGAGGTAGGTAGAGTGAGTCTAGTGTTAAGTCAATCCCGCTTCCCACTTTCCGTCGAATTCTGGAGGCAATGCACGTGAAGTGATGGTGAAACACACTTGTCACTCACAACTTGTCTCGCTTATAAATAGAACAAGAAAATTATATATATTTATAATTTTCTTATATATATATATATATATATATATATATATATATATATATATAATATTAATACGTAATGATAATAATTAACGTGATAAGTGTTAAAATAGAACAAATTCGACACATTCATAATATATAATAACAGATCAACTGTTACGTTTTTATTAGTCACTACGAATTCGAAGCCTACATAAATAATACAATAAAACAGGTCAATGTCGGCAGTATGATGTAATATTGAAATTCGGCACAAATTGTATCATGAGAAGATTATTCTTAATAAAACCAATCTAGCTTTGACACTCACTACATTCATACTTGATAGGCGTTGAATGCAAATTTATTAGTAAGAAGCAAAATGGGGTAAACGCTTTATAGATTTTTATTGGGCAAATTAATAACTGGATAAGTGCTAATCACCTAATCGCTAATTTCAGAATTGTAGGTCAGAAGTAGGCACAACTTATAAAAGGTAATAAACTAAATTCTTTTGGGAGTATGCATTCAGTTTATGAGAATTCTTTGTTTTAGCTTTACGCTGTATCCCGCACATAGCAGGGTAGACAGAGGGAACCTAGTGTTAAGACACTCCGTCCGGGGAATTGTGTGAAATGAACTACAAATATAAGTTGTGTAATTTTTTGGAAATAAAATTTTTAATATATACAATAAAGAATATATATAAATTTTCTCTTTTCAGATTTTTTCGTTTATACTTGATATACATTTGATTTCGTGCGGATTTTCATACAAAATGTAGCAAAATCGATGCATAAAAAGCTTGTATCTTTTAACGTGTTGCGTAGCAGAGATCAACACCGCACTTTGCCTCTTTACCAGAACGAAGAAATTAAAATAAAAAATATTTAATTTCGTCAAGGAGAATCGAACTCACAATCTGTCGTATTTACAATAACACGCTTGCCCTCCTGTGCTACAATTGAACTCAATTATTTGTGACAACTGACAAGCGTATAAAAATTCGATGCAGCTCAATAAGAACGTATGTACGTACTCGTATGTCCCTTAATTGGCGACAAGCGCTTGGGTAGTTCCCAAGAGGCACGGGTTTGAGTCACGCTATATGAATATTTATATCTGTTTTCAAATATTTTTCTTTTATGTTTGGGTAACATTTTACAAATGGTGAAATATTTAATGCCAAATGGTTATACTCAGTGTTCGAAACGTCAGGTTCCCAAAAAACATACAGAAAGAAACAAAAGACTTAATAAAAAGTGTACTTAATTAATCTTATGGTATTTTGTTTTTAAAAACAAGATAAGATCCGAATCCGCTCTCACTCACCGTAATCCTTACAATTTGACACCGTCTATCCGTCCGATAGTTTCTTTGTTGATACGTTGGTACCGTTGAGATATATGCGATTAATCTGAGTGAAGAATTTTACTTAAAATGTGTAAAAATCGCGAAAGTCAAAGATCTTTGACATATTTCGATCAGACTTTATTCGCAAACAGCTTGGATGATGTACATTTTTATACGTTTCTTAATATTTTTCTTTCCTTAGATAGTTTTCCGATTCTTAATATTTAGACAGGATTGTATTTTCCTCTCGAAACAGCACAGGTACCTAAGGTAATTTTGAAAATGCAATCCCATATCCAGCAGTCCCGCTACGTGAACATTTATACCTTACCTTACCTTAGGGTAGCCTATGACCGAGGTACATAATCAAGTAATTTACCATTCAATATGGAGAACGGAGTATCTTAACATTAGGGTCCCCCTGCCTACCCTGCTGTGCGGGATATAGCGTGAAACTGATTTTAATATTCCATTCTCCGTTTATTATGAGATATTACGTGTTGTATTGCCAGAAGAGATTTAGTATAAACATATCTTGTGTGAGAATTGAATTCGCAGCTGCCGTACATAGTCGGAAGTGTTCGTTCAACATGACCTAACTAGGCCAGAGCGATATTATTTAATATTTTGATATACGCTGTTGATTTATAATAGACTAATATTTACTTGTTTTGTCTTTACTCTGTGCCCCGTATATAAGATAGCAGGGTAGGCAGATGCTATATATATAGGAGATAGCTTTATCTAGATATCTTTAAGACACTGCTCTCCTATTTCTGTCTAATTTTCGAGATATTGTGTGTTGAGTGGTGGAACAAAATACCGCGTTTTTCTTCTTACTAGACTTTTTGGTGTTATTTGTTTTAGAAACAAGATGTTTTTTAACAAAAGCGGTTAATATCCATTATTAATGTCGTCATTCCAACTATAAATTTATATTTATAATACTATTTTTTAGACAATGTTACTGTTATCATGACGTTATGTAGCAAATATATGGAAATAACCTCTGAAGAGTCAAGACACTTCGTTTTTTAATTTCGATAGGAAATCGAATCCACAATTAACAGTAATAATAATAATAATCTCGTCTTCCCGCTCGTGAGCGGGGAAACCCGCTCACGAGCTCCTCGTTATGTTGAAACCAGTGCACAACTCTCTACACCCTTAGCCGACCACGCCGATGTTGCGCCCGAGGCACTACGCCGCTTTGTTTAGGCCCATCTAGAGGCGAGTCACAGGCCGCCAACCATTAAATTTGAGACTATTGTAAAGACGGACGTCCATTAGTCTCATTCGATAGCCCAGTAGCCAGTCCAGCCAAATTCCATTCCATAGTCCTTAGTTTAGATTTCCACATTTTCCATAGTTCCTACGCATTAACCGGCGACCATATCTGGGCAATTACCTGTGGGTACCCAGAGATGGATCCCGGCTGTTACGTTACAGTAAAACATTTGTATATTCTATAAGGGGCATCTACGTGTTGGACCTGTGTCCCCGCGCAAGCTTTCGAAAGAACCGGGTTCTTTTGAACCCGTGAATTATGAAAGAGAATCATAATAATATTTTTTTTAATATTTCATATCAAGAAAATATATATTTCGTTAGAATCCTTTTTTCTTAATAACAAAGTTATATACATAGGGAATAAAATTATTTTAATTTTTATTTATATCCAGTAAGCGTTTGTAGCGCCATCTAGTATACTTTTAAATAATCATAAATGCTTTTATTATTCGCCGCAAGATGGGGATACACTTTACTATTATGAGCTTGCAAATGAGTTTCTAGCATTCTATAGATGGCGCTACATTCTTCTTCTGTTCCTAGAATACACGAAATGGTTATATACTTTTTCTGATTATAATTTTTAAAAGCTACTTTTATACTCCATTCATCGAATATCTTTTGTTGAAGCTTTCTAGCTTAGAGTAGATTTTAACATTCTTTTAGAATATATGACACATTTAGAAAAGAAAATAATTTTATAAAATGTATAAAATTTCCACGTATCTGGACTCAAATCCGCGTTTCTCTTCAAAAGAATGCTTGAAAAAAAGTTTATTTTCGTAATATTTAAGGAAGAGTATTCTCTCTCGCCAAATATATATATATATATATATATATATATATATATAATTTTGAAGTTTAACTCTATGTCCTGTATATATCAAGGTAGATAGAGGAACCTGTACTCTAATATTAAGACACTCCTTCCTCATTAATACTAAGTGGTGAAACTCAACGACGCGCCTCGTTACGAGAGTAAACAAATTAAAATATTCATTTCAATTCTCCGAGTGGGAATCGAACAAAATCTTAGCGGTTCCAATCGCACGCTTATGCCTCTACGCCACGACGGCCTCACCTCATATAGGCGGCACAAGAGTTTCAAAATAGAATAGAAGTAACATCATCTCATCATCATCATCAACAATTTTGATAAATCATTTATTTGTGAACTAGACAACGTCAAACTTGTCTGTTTGCACAAAACTCGATACTATCTATTAGTAAGTTTGACAGTAACTTTCTTATCGGAGATTGTATGCTGCTCAATAGATGGAGCTTAAAGTGGGCCAGTCGCGGCGCAAGACAACAAGCTTGTGAATGTATCCGCGACAGAATATAGGATTCGATTCACACTCGAGGAAATTAAATATTTAATATTTTCATTTCTTTGCTCGGGTGTCGAGGCAAAGGCGTTCAGTTCCGCCATTCAACACGCAATGCCTCAAAAGGTACAGTGGGTACACTGACTATTATTGCTACATGCAGGATACACTCACAGCGTTAGAGCCGTTGAGATAAAGAGTAGAGCAGCGGTAGAATAATACCAAAAATAATATCAACTATTAAGTAAATTATATTGAGTACATTCAGTACATATATAATAAAAAAATCAGCTTCAGTTATCCCGCACACAGTAACCCTACTGTTAAGACACTCCGTTCCCCACTTTCTGCCGACTTCTGGAGGCATTGCGTTTTGAGTGGTAGAATTCAACGCCGCGCATTGCCTCGATACCAGAGCGAAGAAATAGAAATATAAACGCAAATAAATATTTCACTTCCTTGAATGGGGATCGTGCCCACATACGTCGCTTTACAGTCACACCCTTGTGCCACTGCGCCACGGTATGTAATATAAAACATTTTTACGTCGTAAAGAGTACAGTAATACAGTTACATTATACGATTGTAAATAATTACCACCTTTATAATCATTTTATTTTTAGAACGTATTTTGATGTCGACACTGGTAGAATCATTTCAAATTTGAACAGGTGAAGCGAGGGGCTCGAACAGTAGAGGAGGAGAGCATTACGCATTTCAAAGGGTTTCAAGCCTCAAGCCCCTTGTGTTGCAAATCCCAGGAACTACTGTGAGGTGCTAACTCTGCAATGTGACGGTACTGACGAGCACACGCGTGTTGAATCCATGGAATGCTAAGTAGAGAGTAGTGCGTTGCCGTATAAAATCCTTGTTTATGTATAAACAATGTCGTAGAGGTACGTGAAAGGTATAAAAAAAACTTTTGTGTAGAAACTGTTTCTTTTAATTGCATCGTTTTATGTCAGACGAGCAAGTTTCGTAAGTTGTTGTACTGCAGAAATATTATTTTTATATATAATATTATTATTGTAAAGTTTTAGCTAAATCCGTTAAATAGTTTATGCGTGAAAGTAGAACAAGCATCCATCCCCACAAACTTTTACATTTATACACTACTAGTAACACTGGTAACTGGTAAGCTTAATTAGATTTGTTATAGATGTAAGCTTTCTAAAAACTTAGAAGTTTTAAAATAATATTTCTACCATTATTATTACACCATCTTACTTAAGCCGTACGTTGGAAGGTAAAATATTAAAAAGCGCTTAAAGCTGATCTTAACATATGAGGTATAGGTTATATATATATTTGTCTTTTTAGCTTTTTCAAATGACAACATTTTGTAGGGTTACTATATCACTTATTGAGAGTGGAGTTTGGACTATCGAACACAAAAATAGTAGTTCCTGGTACCAAACAAACAAATAAACTTTACATAATATAGATAAAGTACTTACTTCTAAATGGATAGATAGTTCACAGGTACAATAATTATTGATTATTCATATTAGGTAATGTATACTGTTGTGCCTAATATCGCGTATCGGATCCATTGAAGCCTTTAAAGCTGAAATTAATTCACTTACCCGATTACGAAGGAAGTGGGTGATATTTAGATGTTCTATATGATTGCACTTGAACTTTACAAGACCTTTCACTGGTTATGGTCTAAGGATAGTTTACAACTTTTGCTTATATACGCAGCTTTACGTTTTACTCCGCAATAGCAGAGTAGGCAGAGAGAACCTAGTGTCGAGACACTTTTTGTTCTCTATTTTGCTTCCGGAATTAAGATATTGCGTGTTGAGTTGACTACCAGTTCGGGATCTTTCTAATACATATAATTTGTTCATGAACATTTAGCGTTACGAGTCATATCAGAATTTGTATAAGTGAAATACGTAGAGCAAATTAATGTACCAAAAGATATAAAGCTTCATTAGATGTTTACCGTATAGCAGTGTATATAAAGGAAATTGAAGTGTTAACTGTTAAGAAAAATCAAAATAAAAAAAAAATTATAAAATATTCTTTTATAAACTATTGTAAGTACTTTTGCATCGAATAAACATACAAAAAAGATACCATTGGTACGGATGGCAGTTCTACTAAGAGACTCCGCTCCTTAAATGTCGCCCAATTTTCAAGCACCTTTAAGTTATTACCCCTAGTCAGAATCGAACCCACAACCGTAGCGCTTACTGCTTTTACTGTTTACGCTGCGCCTGGCGCATTGCTATTATTTGTATTTGAAAATATAAAAGAAGAGGCTATCGTGGCAAAGTGGAAAGCCGTTTGATTGCAAACGTAATGGTTGTAGATACGATTTACGCTCTGGTAGACGAAGAGTGGTTTTCACTTTGGTGAGTGAAATTCTCAACTCACTGCTCTAGGGTGAAAATGAAGAATTTTAACATAAAGTTCTTCAATAAGGCCGTCTTTGCATACTTGTTTTTA
>DWGR01000946.1:0-18325 GCA_018247715.1 Heliconius burneyi
AATAATATAAGAATTTGGTCTTCAAATACAAACATACAGTAGCGCATTAATAAAGATAACTTTACATATATAATATATATGTATAAACATATAAATAAATATTTATTAATTTTATCAAGAATAAATAAATAATATATAAATCCTGTAATACAGGTTTTACTCAAGCTTTTAAAAAAACTTGTAAAAGCTAAAAAATGAATTAAACTCACTTCGTTTCTTTCTAAATTAATTTCAAATTGTAAAAACACTGAAGTATGGATTAATATTTTTTTTTCTCAAAATAAAGATCCCTATAAATACAAAAGACAAGGGTTGCTCCGAAGCCGTTCAACGGACAAAAACAAAAACTAACTTTTAGCCCTCCATTTAATTTGTAACTTACGAGGAATAAAATTCCCAAAAATATTAAAAATTTAAAATAAATTATAAGTAAATAACAAAACTTTGTGTACTTGAAGGAAAATTATGAACTTTTGTTAAGTTGCTATGGCCGGCCACTCAACTTTTTTTATAATCGGAGCAGTGTTGCCATTTTGACAAATTGACAATAATAAAATTTGTTTATTTTTGTGCGTACGTAATTAAAAAAAATAAGATTAATACCAAAATCTGCAATTTAATAATAAACAAAAAAATCATAATTTTGATATAAGCAAATAAAAATTTATCTTTCTATTAAATAAGCAAACGTAATCATTAAAAAATTTGCTAGTTACTACTAATATTGCAAATTAAAAATATCGTATAAATAGAAACATACATTACGTGCATTACTATAAGTTAAGTGATGCGAATAATCAAATCTTTGTTCTTTAAAACGAGAGAAGCGAGCGGGGGCTGAAGAACTAAGGCAACGGAGCTCCTTGTATTCCGTCCATCGAAGCTCAAAGCTTTAGTTAATTTTAACCTTATTTGAATATTTTTTTCTCATATAAGAAACGCATAGAACCCATAACCATTGTGTCTAAGAGCAGACTTGTGCCACCATGGCCTACTAATATGGTCTAGTAGATAAATAATTATTAAAATTGTAAATATACAGATAATTTAAATAATAATGTAAAATATAATACGTTGTGATTATTAGAACATTGATATATATCCTGCAATTTTAAATAATATCAGAAATTTGAGCAGGCGGATTTCGTTTAAGTATCTAATTACAAATACAATTTTATCGTCTATAATTTATTAATATCAAACCGGATGAGGAATTAAGTAAATTTACATGTAAAATTATATATATATATATATATATATATATATATATATATATATATATATATATATATATATATATATATTTATTAAATGCCTTTAAGAGATGAAGAGGTTGTAGATAATCAGAATCTTTTTCTTTTATATATAGGTAAATGTTCTTATTACTCATAAAAAAATCCAGAAACATTGGTAAAGGTGTCTTTATCAATGTTTGTAGATTTTGTCGACAATTATATTAAATGCAATATATTTTTTTTAAATATACACTTATAATATAAAGACACAATAATGCATAAATAAATTAAACATTTGAAATGGATATTTTAATTTAAATAACTTTAAAATTTGTATTTTAAAATTAGTAATTTGAAACTTCGACGCTTCTCCCCAGCAGTATTTCTTAACATGATATAAACCATTTTCATGTTAACGAACAGCGAAATAAAGGTTTAATAGCCAATATCAAAGGCCGTAATTTGCCAAACTTTACTTTTTTAACTCGAGTATCTCTCGCCTAGTCTTTTCGTTCTTAGTTACGTTCCAACTCGAGGTCAGACTCAGGCTATCTGGGGACACGGCAGAGCCCCAAGTCTAATGCGAAGCTAAGCAATGCCATACAGCATTTTCAGTATATTAATAAAAAAAAAACACAGTAAGAAACCTGAGACTTGGTTTTATTTAGAGATTTCAGTACTTTTTATAGAGAAACAAACAGCTTCAAGCTATCAAGACTTGGATGATTTTTACAGGATGCTTTTGGTTGGATACTATTTTCCTCAAGACGCCATTTCATTGTTATATGTAACTTCAACTGGTGTCATATGGTTTTATGTTGAAAATGTGTATATATAAACAGACAAACCGATAGATATCAAAAATATAAAAATCCTATTCGATTTACATCCTGTCGAAACAATATACCCAAATACTTTTAATTCTATTTTATTATATAAAAATAAATGACTGTAATCTAACGTAATTGGAACTAATTCTAAAGCTAACTAATTTCAATCAGTAATCTCACAAAATCTGTAATTCACAATAATAATATAGGTATAAAAATAAAAGCTGAACAATATAATTAATATTTAGTAGTTACAGTGTTATGTTACGTGAGATAATACTAACATGTCGTTCAGATTTGTGTCAGCTTATGTGTTCGCTGCTGTATTTATATACGTCATAAGCACTGGTTATTGTAGGAAAAGGGTTAGTAAGAACTTTTATGAAACTAAAGGCCAGTTTCACCGGCTACGAATAAAGTTTCAGATAAATCTTTTAATTAAAGCTATCATATTGGATAGAGGATGAAAATACAAAATAATTGTTTCTTATTTCAATAATAAACTCACATTAACGAACGATATTAGTAGACAATAATCTTACGATTTCTTACATATCTAAAATTTGTTTGTGATTTAGTAGTATGTAAAAATTAAATAATTTAACTTAACTTAACTTTACGCTTTATCCCTAGCCTAGTAGTCAGAGAGAACGGAGCGCCAAACGCTACGGTCTCTACATACCTCTTTCACCTCGTCCACTGTCATCAACCTCTTTATACATACTCTTCGAGGGGTTTTCATGCTTTTTACGTGACCTTCCTCTGGTATCTTTGACACTGTGTTTTAGAACGTCAACCGAGGTCTCCCCCTACCTCTCTTCCTTCTCACTTTTCCATCATAAATCCTTTTGCCATTCTTTCTTCACTCATTCGCTCGACGTGTCCAAAGCACTGGGCACGTTTTTCTTCATTCTCACTGCGACATCCTCGCTAGTAACTGCCATACGGTGGACCTCTTCATTGCGGATTCGATTAGCTAAGCTGACTCCACATATCCTACGAAGAGATCGCATCTACACGGCATTCATCTTTCTTTCATTCTTCTTCTGTAATACCCACGTTTCGCTGCCGTATAACAACGTCGGTACCAACACTGCATTATGTACGGGCAAACGCGCGGCTGTGTTGACGTTTCGCCGTCTCATCAATGCAGCTAACCCTGTTACCAGCAGCAATACGCCTTTCCACATCCATCTCGTATCTTCCATCTCTACTGGACATACTTCCCAAGTGTACCACCTCATTCACTTGTTCTAATATCTAACCATTCACACTGACATTGCATTCCGTCCTCTTTTCATTTCTTTCAATAAACATCTATGTGTATCTACAAAATATTGCTATTCGAGATCTGTGAAACTAAAGATTATAGCTTGTCTGGCAGATAAGGCTGCCCGGGACTTTATCAGACAGCGATGAAACTGGCCCTTAATCTATATACTAATATAAAGCTTAATGCTTGGTTGAGAGGAATAATCTCGACAACTTCTTTTATTCTATTTCATTTACTGAGATAAGCTATAAGCATTATTGTATTACGTTAATCGTTTCGAAATAATCCATAGTACCTGAGTTTAAATATACCTACCGGGTAGGCGGTACTTACAACGTAAGATCACGTTGTATACCCGAGAAGAAAATAATCAAAAGTAGGAAAAATGCTAACATAAAATCTGCGCAGCCGTCTACAGCTAACTTCGGGGCGGCCACGACTTGCTGACCGTACTGCAAATCCAGATGCATTAGCATTGCAGCTTAAATTTAGAAGTAAAAGAGAGTCATTATTTTATTATTATCTATCATTGTAATTTTTTTATTATTAGGATTTGTATAAGACCAAATTAGAAGTTGCTTGTATTGATAAGTACAAGATCTTGAAGAGCAACTGGAGTTAAAATAGCATTTAAATTTTACTAAGAATTTGTCGAATCGGTCTGATAATACATCAGTATTGCCAGCTAAAATTTTTCAATTTAAAATTAACGTAAAGAATTAATGTAAAACTTTTTATAAGTATTTTACTATATATGTTTTTTACAGGTATACTATTTCAATGTGGATCACCCCAAAGTTACATATATAAATCCAGAATACGTGGCAAATGTAACATTCACAGCGCGACGCATCAGTCGCTCTGATCCAGCACATTACATGAATTTACGTTTCATTTTAAAGAGAGAAATCACTAACGACGTGAGGGTGAGATTTTTGGTTGTCAATAAATCATGTTTGTACTAGGTGCAAGCGTAGACAGATTTTGTCCCAAGGAAAATCAGGATATTAATCTCTGGAATTGTTTGTAACTTATAAAAACTCAAGGAGCATGGAATAATACAGGAAAAGGGGAACCATGTCTGTCCCGTTTGAGACATTGAATTTTGGGGTAAAAATTGAGTCAGTCGATTTTGGCGACAACGCTGGCATACCCGCAATGTCAGTTGCCTTGGTCTACTATTACATTATAATACTTTACTTTTTAATTTAAAGTGAAATTTTTAAACGTTTATTTTACTTATTAGCTTCACCACAAGGTGAATCTGGATTTGTATTCACTGGATATAAATCCAGAGTGGGGAGGAGGAACCTGGGGACAAAGGGTTAAGGTACTCCGTTCTCATTACAACATTTCTGATTTCTAAGGCAATGCGTGTTATGTAGTATACTGAACGTCAGATTTTTTCAAAAAGTATTTGTATTTTGCTTCCGTCCATTTTTTTTTTCTATTCGAAATTCCATAAGAATTGTCTGAAATTCAGTATAATAAACCTGCAGCTTCTCGCTGTATTCTTCATATAGGAGTGTTTCGATGCTAGCGAAAGCGATTCCTTGAATTTATAACTGACTTCTGTAAGAAAAGGAGGTAATCAATACGACTGTATTTTTTGACTGACTGTATAAAGTACAGTAACATACAGTAACGTACATAAGTACAGTAACGTACATAAGTACATAAAAAAAAACTTAACACATAACTTTTGATTGGGTGAACCGATTTTGATGATTTTTTTTATTTGAAAAGTAGTGAGTCCCGTGTGGTCTCATTTTTTTGGCCCATTTCTGACAATGGTATCTATGAAAAAAATCACATAAGTCTTAAATTTGCATTCGGTATGTAACATTCGGTATGTAACAAATGAGCGAACAACTCAATGTCGCGCCAACCAATTTCGGTGATTCTAGCTAATGCTACAACGACCTTACTACAATATCCAATTACTAAGCCTGTTTGTTTTACTTATCACCGACTTCAAAATTATAAAATCTTTGTAAAATATATTTTGTTACTTCTTAGTTTATTGTTAGAAGTCGATTGTTCTTTTTGTTAAAAATTAAATTATAACCCACAACAGTTGCGTGTACACCTTCACGCTTGTGAAGACGTCTAGTTCTTTATAAAATTACATAATCCCTACTTTCAATATGTAAGGGATAGCATCACACAAATTTGTTAAAATTTAACAGTACTTACTTTTCTTTACTTAGCTCAATAATATAGTTTATATAAGTACTTTTCTGCAGCAATACAGATTAAGCGTCAAATATCTTTTTTTTAGATTCGATCGTGAAATAGTGGTTTTATGCCACTGCGTTTCACATTAGGTGATGCCGGGCTCCGGCACCCAAACTTTCTTGGAATATGATAGCGGTACTTAGATATACACTACCCCAGGATACCAGAGAGTCCTTAAACTCAGGCCGGCCCCTGATTTCTGGGATACAGTACCGCACTACCGACAACGTAAACGAGGCGTACGCTCCTCACAAATACCTATATCACGCTTAACGTGGACTTTGACGTGTTGACTCGAACGATCGTGTTCGACTCTATGAATACATGTATACGTTTTACAATAGTAATGCAGAAACGGATCGGCTCATGGAGCACATGCAATCTGCTATCGACGATAGGCTCTAACAGATTCTGTTCTAAGAAATTCCCTGAGATCGTGATACTTGACGATTTTAATGCCCACAATGCCAGTTGGCTTGAGTCATGCACCACCTACCACATAAGCATGGCTGCCTTGCTATGGAAAATGGATTGAAGCAAATTGAACCAAACAGCTGGTTGAACTTAATGGCATATTAATGGCTTAATGGCATCTGTCCTTTAGTGCTCCGATCATGATCATGATCATGCTCCCGAGCTGACTCCGGTACTAACGCGTTTGTTGTAGTCTTACTCAGTAGTGCGTAGTGCCATACTCGAGAAAGAGCTCTTATTTACCTGATTCCGAAAAAAGCCGATGAATCCGATCCATTTAATTCTTTACGAACTATTGCTATAGCTTCCCTGCTCTTGAAAGTGATGAAGAGCAGCAATAGTCAGCTCTTGGTTTATGTCAAGGATCACCGATTAATTAATGACCGTCAATATTGCTTCCGCCATGGTCACTCTACTGGTAATCTTCTGGTCCACCTAACCCACCGATGGTCTGCGGCTTTCAAAAACAAAGGAGAGTGCTTGAATCGAATCGATCAAATGTGACATGGGGCGTTCCATGCAAAAGTTCCATTCTATAGGGTTCCCGAGAATTTATGCTTGGGGATCGCCAGCTTTCTTACTCGGCGTAGCATCAAGGTTGCTGTCGACAGTTTTGCTCCTAATACATGGCCGTGAACGTAGTGGACAGATGAGAGCACAGTGGACTTTTCTCCGACTGCGCATGTCTTCTTCAATAAAACGTTGACCAGTGCCGAAAAAAACTTGCGTCTTCAGTTGAGGCATCCCTTAGGAATGTTTTGTCATGCCCATTAAAGGAAGTTGGTTCAATTCAACTACAAGAAGAGTAGAAGACAAGAGAAGTTTGCGTGTTAAGTCGAAAATTGGCCTAAAAGAAACTAAGGATCATCAGCAGAGCGAGACAGTACTTTACGCCAAAACGCCCATTGGCCCTGTATAGGGCCTAAGCTTGGGTGTCATATGGAGTACTGTTCTCATTTCTGGGCTGGTGCACCGCAGTATAAGCTTTACTCATTTGCTCGTATTCATGCCGGAGCCGTTCGAATCATAAGGGACCTAATGATCCGTAAATTAATTTTCAATAAAAAAAAATATATAAATTATCAAGAAACTTTTTTAGTTTTAACAGCAACGCACCTGTAGCTCCTCTGGGGGCAACGCACCTGTAGCTCCTCTGGGGTTGCACGGGGTCGTGGGCGGCGGTGATCACTTACCATCAGGTGACCCGAACGCTCGTTTGCCTTGTCCTTATACCATGAAAAAAAAACATTATTATTTCAGCACAGTTTTTATTTTTACCAACTTCTGACAAATGCAAGGTACATGCGCAGTTTTGTGGAGTTCCACTTTACCACTTGTGATTTACTGCAGACAACCAACATCTTTGGTGTCAGTGCATTAACAGGCTACTACAATATACCAGCTGCAGAACGCCAGTATCCGTTCTTATTATGTCCAATGAAGCCGGTAAGATCTTAAGTACTGCTCTTTAACAACTTATTTAAAAAATCAGAAATTCCTTACTTTTATGAATAGAATTACGAGTATTATCACTGAATTATAATTAATAAATTAAGATTAACTTGCAAATATACAGATTAATTAAAAGTAACAATGTTCTATTTAATTACAAATAACAATGATTGGCTAGATGCGTCACTCGCATGCGTCGATTGTGCCTCTCTATCGTTTGTTCCGCGCTTTCGCTCGCACACGCGTCTCAGACGTAACGTGACAATGAGTCACAGATATTGTCACATCAAAATGCACAATATAAAAATTAAACAAACAGCAAAATAACAGAACGAGAATACCATACAATACCATATAACATTATTTTTTATTGATTACTTTCAGTGGCGGACCTTACCTATTCTGTGTGTTTCAGGGTCACTACCGCTTTGAAATGGTAAAGATTTTAATAAGCCACATACCTGAAAACTTTCCATTTGACGAAGGGCAATGCCACTACAACGTTACTTTCGGAAAGAAACGAATCGCCAACGGTCAAATAGATTTCCAATTACTAACAGAACAATAAAAGTAAAAATTATTTTAGAAATAGTAGTTTTATTTTTCCTAAGCCGTTCTGATTGTGCTGATAGAGCACTATTCATTCCATCAATATTACATTGTATAGAGATCGGAAAATATACGATGGAGGTTGCAATGTATAAAGGGGAGAATATTACACAAAAAATAAAGAAAAGAGAATAAATACATAATAAACAAAAACTTGGTGTACCATCCTTCAAAAATGGTGTTCCGAGGGTGAACTCCAGCCTTTCTTTATGTTTTGTATCAAAATTAACATATGTTTTGTATCAAAGTTGACTAATGTATAAATAATAATTTACTTTATGAATTTTGTCTATTATAAAAAAAATATGTAGATTATACTTCTTTTAAAAGTAATATTTTACTTTCTTAATTAAGAAGTAGAAGACTTAATGTACCGTATACTCGTATAAGATTTTTTTTTTTAGTTTCACACTAACATCCCCGACATAGCAAGATAGGCAGATAGAACGTAGCGTAAAGAGTTAAAGACAATCCACTCCTATAAAGAATGACTTAAAATATAATAAAAGATATAAATTATTTAATTCTTTCCATTGAAATAGCATCCTTATTTCTTTCTAAAGTCATTTACACGCTTGTCGAAGCACGATAGCCGTTCACAAGCTCATCGTCATTTTGGCACTTGACCTTACAGGTCTATTATTCTTGAGGCTACCTATTGCCTGTAGATGCTAGCTGCTAAATTTCATAATTCTAGGTCAACTAAAAGTACCCTATTAATGTTGATTCCTTGTATAATGACGAAATACGCATTTTTGCGTTTTTTTTAATTATTTGCTATTTTTTAGGTTTCAACCACAAAAGTACAGTTTTCAGTTTTTTTCTGAACTAGTACTATCTGTAGATGCTAGCATTTTATAATTCTAGGTTAACCAGAAGTACCCTTTAAATTTTGATTCCCTTTATAGTATCGAATATATTTTTTCTAAGTAAATATAGAAATACGTTTTTATCAGGAAATCATAGGGCCGCAGATCTAAGTATATATAGAGTTTGAATTTCAACTGGATATCTTCAAGCATTCCTGAGATAAAGGGTCTTGACAGACAGACAGACGGACGGACAGCATAGTGATCTTACACGGGTTGGTTTTTTCCTTAAAAAGTACAGAACCCTAAAAAAGGACACTTAGGAATTTGTCCTTCAAAATGCGAGAAGCGAACGGCGGTTTGGATCAAAGCGCTTTATTAACTGTCAATAAAAATTATAATGAAATTTTTTGTGAATCGAAATAAAAATCAAATCGAAATCAGCTTTACACTGTATTCCGCACAGGCAGAGGGAACCTAGTGTTAAGTAAGTCTATCACTTGCCTATATTTGAGCTTGAGTAGATATTTCTGAAATAATATTTAATTTAATTTCATTTAAGTACTGGCCACCGGCTTGAAGCCTCGCTAACTTGTATTACATTCGTGTTAAATTTAATCAGCTTCACGGGGGGGATGCAGTCCGCACACAGCAGGGTAGACATAGGGAACCTCGTGTTAAGACACTCCGTTCCCCACTTTCTTCCGAATTCTGGAGGCATTGCGTGTTGAGTGGCAGAATTCAACGCTGCGCTTTGCCTCAACACCAGAGCGAAGAAATGGAAAAATAAACGTAAATAAATATTTCACTTGCTCGAGTGGGGATCGAACCCACAACCGTCGCGTTATAGTCACAAACTTGTGCCGCTGCGCCACAACAGCCTCAAATCATTTAAAAAATGATGACATTGAACACTAATGACTATAAAGACTATAGGTACCAACATAAAAACTAAAGCTTCTAAAACTAAATCTTAACGACAAAGTGACACACAGACAGTTATTAGGGGAAAAAAATATAAATCACTGTTTTGGGTTGAATTATGACCATAACCGTCCCCAACTATGGTTTTTTTCCCCATATATTACTATCAGTTACAATCATCTAGTATATTTTATTATATGTGTAGATAAAAAGATAAAAGATAAATAATATAATTTAATTTGAACTAATTCTAAATCTATCTAATTTCACACTGTAATCTCACAAAATCTGTAACTCACAATAATAATATAGGTATAAAAATGAATGCTGAAGGATATATTTAGTATTTAGTAGTTCCAGCGTTACGTGAATACTAACATGTCGTTCAGATCTGTGTCAGCTTATGTGTTCGCTGCTGTATTTCTATACGTCATTAGTACTGGTTATTGTAGGAAAAGGGTTAGTAAG
The DNA here is from genome assembly GCA_018247715.1 of Heliconius burneyi. NCBI lineage: Eukaryota > Metazoa > Arthropoda > Insecta > Lepidoptera > Nymphalidae > Heliconius > Heliconius burneyi. The sequence goes on from DWGR01000946.1 coordinate 10,313, forward strand.
AACTTTTATGAAACTAATTCTATATACTAATATCGCAAAGCTCTACGTGTGGCGGAACGCGCTGATCTTAGGAACTTCATTTATTCCATTCGATGTACTGAAGAAAGGTGATGCAATATTGGGTGATGTATTAGGAACACGTGATGTATTATTATTTAACTATAGGCAATATTGCATTACGTAAACACACTGGAGAAAAAAAATATCAAAAATTAGAAAAAAGCCCAAGCACGAATAACCATCGATAGTATTCGACTCGTTCTCGATACCAATTTGTATAGAAATTGAACAACATTCTAAGCATATTGGTATCGACAACGATTCGAATACTTTTCGATAGTTATTCGTGCTTGGGTTACAGATCTGGGAAGCCATCTTACAGCTAACTTTGGGATGACTACAATTGGTTGACCGTACTGCACATCCAGATGTATTAATTGCAGCTTAAACTTAAAAGTAAAAGCAATTCATTCTTTTACTATTACTGAAAATTGTATTAAATTAGAGGTTGTTACGAATTATATAAAACTTGTCTTAATTGTTTATACGCTAACATTATTGGATATACTAGTTTACCGATTTACTTTCTTTTTATTTTATATCAAAACTGTAAGAAGCTTCTACTTCTTTAGAAGTGCAATATAACGGTGTATGTCTTAGTTAGCCTTAAATAATGAAATAACAATAATATGAAACGCAAAAAAAATATATATTATTATATATACTAGTATATATATATATATATGTATGTCGGTACGTTGCATGACTAACATATTTGATTATAAATAGATCTTAAAATAAGTTTGGAATACCATATACCTATCTCTTATAAATAAGTGACAATAAGGCTTTTTATGACAAAAAAATAATTGAAAATTGTAAGGTGAAATTTTATGGATTTTTATTTCGCATGTATATTGAAACCTACGAGCGAATGTTATTTCGTCATCAAATAAAGATATAATTTGGAATAATTTGGACTCTCAAGCCTAGGCCCGAGTCCCGCAGGGGGCGCCCTTGCCGTCGATGACGTTTTATCATAAAGCCACGTAGTGTATATAATGTATAGGTAGGATGCAGGCGAAGCCGCGAGTGGGCTTGTGAGTGAGTAAAGTTAGTATAGTCGGAATTCAAATTTAAGAAGAATTTATCAAGTCGGTAGATCAATACACAGCACTGCTAGCTAAAGTTTCTTCATTTATTATTTAAGTAACGAAGTAATGTAAAACTTTTTACAAGTATTTTACTATTTATATGTTTTACAGGTGTATTTTTTCAACGTAGAACGCCCGAAAGTTACATATGTAAATCCAGAATATTTGGCAAACGTAACATTCACAGCACGACGCATCAGTCGCTCTGATCTTGCACATTATATGAATTTATCTTTAATTCTAAAGAAAGAATTAACTAATGAAATGATGGTGAGGGTTTCTATTGTGATGAAATCAAGCGTTGCTAGATTTTGTGTCGAGAAAAAACGGGAATTTTTTCTCTGGAATTCTCAGTGCATAGAATAATTTACGAAAGTCAAGACCATGTCTGTCCCGCTATGGATAAATTCCATAGCGGTATAGACATGGTCTTTTGTATCCTACACATAGTAGAGTGGGTAGACGGAACCTGAGAACCTAGTGTTAAGGCACTCCGTTCTCATTTATACACTTCCGTTCCTCAATTTCCACTGAATTCCCGAGGCATTGCTTGTTGGCGGAACTGTACGCCAGATCTTTTTTAAACTTAATTCCATCCAGTTTTTTTCTATTCCCATATGAATTTAACTTAGTGTCGGTCTAGCTTCGGGCTGTATCCGCCTTCGTATAAAGCGGGGTGGGCAGAAAGAACGTAGCATCAAAACACTTCGTTCCCACAACTTTCGCATAGGTATACAGTTATACGCTCGGGCTATCGCGCCTCGACGGCCTTTAGAAGTTCTTTATATAATTATATAATCCCTAATTTCAATATGTTAGGAGTAGCATCACAGAAATTTGATAAATTTAAGCAATACCCGCTTTTCTTTACTTAATTCAATAATATAGTTTAAATATGTTTTCTACAGCAATACAGATTAAGCGGTAAAAATATCATATTATTGTAATTTTTCCCGCATGTTTGAAGGTAGGCAGAGGAAGCCTACTGTTAAAACGCTCTAATCCCCACTTTCCGCCAAATTCTGGAGGCGTGTTGAGGGGCGGAAGCAAGGACAGTAGAGCAAAGAAATGAAAATATTAAATATTTTTCTATCCTCGAATGAAAATCGATCCTGCAGTCTATCGTGTTTACAGACACACGCTGGACTCTTGCGCCACGACTGGCCTCGATTTACTTATTACATATATTATCATTTTGTATATTTTTAAATTTTACATTATTATTTCAGCACAGTTTTTATTTTTACCAACTACTGACAAATACAATGTACATGCGCAGTTTTGTGGAGTTCCACTATACCACTTGTGATTTACTGCAGGTAACCAACATCTTTGGTGTCAGTGCATTAGCTGGTTACTACTATGTACCAGCTGCAGAACGCCAGTATCCGTTGTTTTTATGTCCGATGCAGCCGGTAAGATATTAAGTACTGCTCCAGCCAGCCACTATTAAATTTAAGTTACCTTCGTAACCCTTACCACGCCATTCTTTGAATCTTACAGCAAACAGACAAAAAGAACTTAGTGTCGATGTACTCCGTTTCCCACTCGCCAATCGGATCCGAGGCAAATAGATTCAAGCGGTAAAAATCAGAAACTGCTTACTTTTATCAATTGAATTATTATCACTATTAAGTTAACATTAATTTGCAAATATATAGAAGCTGTTTTTTTACTTGTATTTAATAAGTAAAAAAAACCAGCTTTACACTGTATCCTGCGTACAGCAGGGTACGCAGTGGGAACCTAGCGTTAAGGCCACCAGAGCGAAGGAACACCATATATTTTTTTTTATTGACTACTTTCAGTGGCGGACCTTACCTATTCTGTGCGTTTTAGGGTCACTACCGCTTTGAAATGGTAAAGATTTTAATAAACCACATACCTGAAAACTTTCCATTTGACGAAGGACGATGCCACTACAACATTACTCTCGGAAACAAAGGAATCGCTCATGGTCAAATAGATTTCCAATTGCTAGCAGATCAATAAAAGGGAAAATTATTGTAAAAATAGTGTTTTTATTTTTACTATGGTGTTATGATTGTGCTGATAGAGCACTATTCACTTCGTCAATATGATATCGCAAAATAAACAATGGAGGTTACAATGTATAAAAGAGAGAATGTTACACAATAAGAGAATGCATTATAAGAAAAACTCCAGCTCTCTGTATTTTGTATCAAAAATGACTAATGTCTAATTACAAAATAAAACACTGCATTTAAAATAATGTGTAGAGTATAGAAATCAATATAAGCAGATTATGCTTTAAAAAGGATAATTTTATTATTTTCTTAATAAAGAAATAGAAGACTTAATGTACCGTATATAGAATATTTAGAAGAGGCAGATGGATCCACTCTTATGAAGAACGGCCTAAAATATCATAAAAGATATGATTAAAAATAAATTAAAAGATATCTATGTTATTATATTTCAACGTCATTTACACGCTTGCTGAACCGTGGTAACCGTCTACAAGTTTATCCCCAGTTAGACACTTGTGGCCTGCGAGGATATTTAAAAAAAATCGGCACCAAATCAATCAGTGTCACTTCAATATTAATACAAAAAACATGAAAAAAATCATTACATAGATGTTACGACAACAATATATGAAAATAATTTAATTTGTACATTGAAAAGGTTATTTTTTTTAGCTTTACGCTGTATTTCGCACATAGTTCGGTTAGGTAGAGGGACTGGGAACCTACTATCCATTGTTAAGACACTCTGTTCCTAGTTAAGACAATTTTGGTTCCCACTTTTCACCGAATTCTGGAGGCTTTGTGTGTTCAGTGTCGTGACGACTGGCATCTTTCGGACTGGAGTCCTTATTTATTATGAATTAACAATAAAATAATACACAGAAAGCTTGTTGTTTCATATATTATACCTCATTTTCTCTCTACTATGAAGCCTACAAATGTGGTCACAAGTCCACGTCACTGCTTCAAGCCTCACATTATTTAAAGAGATCGTTATTTGATTTAATGTGTTCATGTATGTTCTACTCGTTTATTATTAACACTCCCTCCTTATTTCTCCTACATCAGAAGTGGAATGTCGCCTTTATTCTCCGACATCAATAGTGGGATATTCCTTTTTTATTCTATTACATCAGAAGTGAGATGTCGGCCCCTTTTCCTTTTTATTCTATTACATATATGTATATAAATTAATGTTTTGCATTTATATTATGCACAAAATATTGATTATTAGATAAGGTATGGAGATAGATCCCACAACCATCGTGTCTACGGGTAAGTCCGTCCCCCTGCACCACGATGGCCTCTACTAGATATTATAAATAATTATTGAAATTGTGAAAATACGCATAATTTAAACAAAATCGGATAATATAAAAGTTATGATGTTTAAGCTCATCACCTATATTAGCAAGCGGAACTAGTTTAACTATTATTGTATTACAATTACAAAATATGGTCGACATTGTCAAACCGGATGAGGAATTAGGATGATTAATGATTTTTTTTTGAAATTTTATGTTTAAAAGAGGAAGTCGTCAATTCATTCGATTTTTTTATATAAATACCGATTACATTGAATGCAACTTAACAAATTATTTTTTAATAATGTCTTAAAATATATGTATAAACAGATTTATTAATTGGATTGTAAATGTTGATTTTATTTACATTGCTTTTTTTCTGCCAGCATTCATAAGCAGAGGATGACACAAAACATTTCCATCTTAAGGAAAGCTGCTCAGGAGAAGTTCTTAATAATCAATGTCAAAGTCTGATAATTGTCTTCTTTATTGTTTGCTTGAGTAACCCTGAAATCTTTATATATATATATATATATATATATATATATATATATAGCATTATCTTAAAAATCATAATGTTATTAGAAAATACATGTAATGTAAATAACCAAATTAAGAATTGTGCTGCTTCAAGCGCGCAGCTTCGCCCACTTATCACCCTTACATATATATATATATATATATAAGGACATGTACTGACTGACTGAGATAAGACGCACGCAGAGCCGTAACCGCTGATGGTGGAAACGTGAAATTTTGACAGATGTTTATTTTCGTAATCTGGGCATCCCATAAAAAGGGATTTTGAAAAAAATTAACTCTAAAGGGATGTAATTCAGACCTTTAAAATATTTCATTGAACACGTGTTTCATGGTTCTTAAGAATTCACCCCCTAAGGGTGCAAATAAGGGGTTTGTGAAAGTTTGTATGGGAAAATCTTTAAATTGGCACCGATTCATATAAAATTTGAAATTCAGACTCTTAAAAATATTTCATCGAACACGTCTTTCACAGTTTATTAGAATTCACCCATAAGGGTAATAAGCGGGCGAAGCTGCGCGATCAAACTGCACAATTATAAATTGGTTATTTAAATTACATGTGTTTTCTAATAACATTACGATACGATTTGTAGTAATTTACTTAACATATATACTATTTAGAAAATAATTTATATTACCATAAATATTTTTTTATTTATGAAACGTTTGAAATAAAACAAATACTAAACAAATAGTAAAAACTGTATTTAAATCAATCAAGCAGTTATAAGCGTGTACAAAAACGCACAGGCAAAGCGACAGACAGTCTTAAGATAAAAAATCTTTTTACGAGTGGGAAAGTCACGCCGCCAGCAATGGCGACACGCATGGGCAGACTCGACCGGATAATTACCACCCCCGGCATTTAAAACCGGCGTGAAGTAGTGGCTTTATGCCACTGCGTTTCACATTAGGTAATGCCGGGTTCCGGCGCCCAACCAGCTCAAAAGCTGGCAACGCACTTAGTAGCTCCTCTGGTGTTACGCGGTGTCATGGGCGGCGGTGATCACTTACTCTCAGGTGACCCGAACGCTCGTTTGCCTTGTCCTTTTCCCATATAAAAAAAATATAACAACGTAAGAGCCCCCAATAATCTTTTTCTCATATATTTATGTACCAGTTACAATCATCTAGTAATTGTTATTAGATACAATTTTATTATTTGTATAGATAAAAAAAGATAAATGACTAGATTTAATCTAATGTAATGTGAACTAATTTTAAATCTAACTTTTTACTAAAATAGGTATAAAATTAAATGCTGAACAAAATAATTTTTATTTAGTAGTTCTAGCGTTATGTGTAATAATACCAACATGTCGCATCGATTCAGATTTGTATCTGCTTATATGCTGGCTGCTGTACTTACACACATCATAAGCACCGGTTATTGTAAGAAAAGGGTTAGTTAGAACTTTTGTAAAACTAAATATAAACTAATATTGAGGCCGTTGTGGTGCAGCAGCAGCAAGGTGTGACTGTAACGACGAATTTTTTACGTTTATATTTCCATGTCTTCGCTCTGATTTCGAGGCAAATCGCAGCGTTGAGTTCTGCCACTCAACACCCAATGCCTCCAGAATTCAGCAGATAGTGGGGCACGGAGTGTTTTGATACTAGGTTCCCTCTGCCTACCCTGCTGTGTGCAGGATACAGCGTGAAGCTGATTTATTTATATACTAATATTATATAACATTTATAATTTATAGAGCTGAATACACTCGGGAACTGCTTGAATTGTAAAATTCTTCTGGTGTTTGATAGCCTTTTTATTAAGGAAAGTACATCATTCTTCTATTGAAATTGTCGATCGAACTTCAACTTCTTCTCTTACAGAGTGAACATATTAAATACTAAGAATTTGCTGAACTCATAAAAAATCATCAGCATTGCTAATTAAAGTTTATCTATCTTAAAAAATTAATATCCATTTTAAAAAATGTATTTTTTCAGGTAAATTACTTCAGCTTAGAACGCCCCCATGTTACATACAGTGATCCAGAATATTTGGATAATATAATATTTAAATCACGACGTATCAGTCGTTCTGATCCTGTCCATTATCTAAATTTATCTTTTTTTTTAAAGAAAACAGCCGCTAACGAAATGATGGTGAGATTTTTGTTTTAAAACGAAACCACTTGCGTACATCTAAGCGCGGTGTCATTCGCCTTAGTGCGTGGTTAATAACCACGTATAATACAAAATTTCGTTGTATTCCGTTCCCGTAACTCAGTATACAGGGTGAAAGTCTAAGCGAACCATTTACGAAAACAGCATATAAGGTGTAATATTTCAAACCCATACCTAAAGAAATTAATCAAGATGCTCCAACAGTTTGGACGTAGGATTTTTTTTTCTATTTAGTGAATGAGGCATGCGCGGCGGTGTCCCTTTGATAGGTTTATGTGTGCGTGCGTCGTCCTTACAAATGGCGTTTTATTTTACAACGATAATTTTATTATTTCTGTTTTAAGAAAATACTTATTCATTTTTGGGAAAAAAAATCTTTTATTTGTGTTAGGCTTTGAAACTGTGGTTGCATGTAATGTGTCGCTGACACTTCCATCTTGTATAAACTTGAAGGGTTTTTGTGCTCAACTGGCACGCTCGGAACGTCATATTCAAAAGAACAGAACAGAACCTAAAGGGCGAGCATTTTTAACGCGTATGCTTTGAACATCTTTATAAAATTATACAATCCCAACTTTCAATATACAGGGTGGAAGAGGCAGCGCTTCTTTTACTGAAACTGCATATAGGGTAAAATATTTCAAACCCGGAGCTAAAAAGATTTATCAAGATGCCTCAACAGTTTGGACGTAGGATTTTTTTTTCATTTCACGATTTTTTCCATACCTGTATTTCGTGTCACGCACACATACACATACTACTACAAAAATACTTGAATGAAGCGTGTGCGACGTTGCCGCTTTGACAGGTGTGTGAGTGATAATATTACACTTTACAAATGGTGTTTTTTTTTAAAGCGATTATTTTATTATTTATTTTGTTTGAAAA
>DWGR01000947.1:0-18324 GCA_018247715.1 Heliconius burneyi
ATAATCAACTGAAGCCGTGGCTTGTTGAAGTGAACGCGTCCCCTTCCTTGCAGTCAACTACCCACAACGACAGGATATTAAAATATAAATTGATCGACAATATAATTTCGGTGGTGGTGCCGCCAGATGGTATACCCGACGCTCGGTGGAATAAAACTCCAAGTGACGAAGCCTTAGGTGACTTCGACGTGCTGATCGATGAGGAACTAATGGAGAAGGACGAAGCGACTACTTCACGTTATAATAAAAGCCGCTTTAGAACAGGAATTTATTAGTATACGTTATTTATCCATTTTATATATATGTATGTGTTTCATATAAAATCGATGAATTAGCAAAAATGTCAAAAATGTGCTTTTAATTCATGAATATCGATTTATTTTAAAAAAATATATAAAACACTAACTGCATTGACTTTACTCGTTTTACTTCAATTTACTTGTATTATAAATGTATAAGAAATCTTATGAAAAAGAAAACAAATTTTACGAGAAGTTAATTTGGAATCGCTCTATAAACTAAAGCTCATCGATATTTCAAAACGATTGGCCCTTATTAGGTAAAAGGAAACTACTGTTAAAACATCCAGTTCTCTAATTTTTGAGGAATTTTTTGAGACGTTACGTGTTGATTGGGGGAACTCAACAGACGCTCTTGTCTTGTCACCAAAAGGACCAAATAAAAATATTAACAACAAAACAATTCATTCTTCCGAGTGGGAATCGAAGCAACAGCCTGTCGCGGTTACAGTCACACGCTCGTGTCCCTGCACCACGACTTGACTTTTATACGTCAATTATATTAATTTTATTAATGCACATTGTATTTATGAACCTAATCCATTATAGTAAATTTTATCAAAACACTCCAACACCATTAGCAAGGAATATTAAACAATATGCAGATTTCCTATTTGCAACGCAATCACATGATTCCGAGTGTATTCGATAGTGCTGTGCCAAGTTAGCCACTCGGCGCCTATTCCACCACTTACTAGTGGTTGATACACTAACAAGCTGAGAAATAAATAAAAGTACTTATTGCTAAATATAAATAAATTAGCTATCAAAATAGTATAAAGTGAGTGGTAAGAGAGGTAGGAGACCTTGGTTAAACTTCGAAAACACAGTATCAAAGATACTGGAGGGCATGTGTGAAGAAGATGATGAAGAAGATAAGGATGAGGAGAAAGAGATATGTTGAGACCGTTGCGTTTAGCACTCCGTTCTCTCTGACAACCCCGAATATCCCTATATTTATTCTTATTATTTTTAGCAGCTATATGTAATTTGTTAATTGTGTATTATACTTTACTTCAAGATTAGCCTCTTGCTTAGTGTGTTTCTTAGTTAGAAGGATAGAAAATCGTGTATAATACACGATTTTTCCAAATTTTCATAATATTACAAGCTTTAATCTTTTTCCGATAATGTGGGCCTACAGATAAATGACAATAATCGTTAAATTTTAAGACGGAGGAAAGTTCAATTTGCATTTTTATACGAAGCAGAAAAAGAAATAAATACATTAGTTAATTTTATTTTAATATAAAAAACTAAGCATTAAATTTCAATATTATTTACATTTTTTAGAAATAATAGACTCCTCGTTCTTCAGTTTTCGCGTGAATTTGAGGCATTACGTGACGCTACGCCGACGTTTGTCTTACTCCATGAAATCAATTCAATAATTCCCGGATTGTACTCGCTTTCTTTGCTTTTACACTCAGGCTCTGTCCCGGTGTGCTACGATGACCTCAAAAGCTTATAAAATAAAATGAAATAATACAGTATTGAATAGATTGATTCTCGTACGTCTAGAACTCTACAAATATTGCTCTAATAGTATCTATCAGCTTCCTTACTTTCATGTTTACATTTAAACGAACCCTGAAGACAATCTAATCTTGAACTATGAACAACAACAAAAAACTGTTTTGATGAAGTATGTAACTACTTAATATATTTTTAATGAAATTGTTGTTTTTTTTAGTATTTTATGTGTATTAATGTATGTATTTTATATATACAAAATTTAAAAACTAGAAAAAAAGGTTTAAAAATTGGTTTCCTTTTCAGTTCGAAAAGCGCAATCCTTCGAATTTGCTGCTGATTTTTAATTTTTTTATTTAATAAATTAAATTTAAATCCTTAAAATATCAGAAAAAAACTATTGAAAATATAAAGTTTTCTAATTGCAATAATTAGATTTATACGCAGTCACCTCAACTACCGTCGTCATTACTAATGCTTCGCACGTATTCCATTACATTTATATAATAATCGCTTGTATCGCTGATATTTCGATTTCATATTGAAATTTAACGCACTATCGATTTTATTCGCTTCAGCGGCGAATGTATGAATAAATAAGCTCGGCTCTATAACACGTGTCTAAAGAATTATACTTTTGTAACTGACTTCCGCGTGTTTTGCGTCGCGTTGAGGGAAGGCCTTATACGTGAGTCCTTATTTCCTTAATAAGTCGAAGTTGATATTATATGGAGCCAAATTGTAGTGTTAATGTCTCTCTTTTTCAGCTTCAATATTCTGAGCGCAGCAGCGCTGGCAGAGGGAACCTTTTATACTCGAATCGAATCAATCTACGTAAATCAAAATTTCACAAACTTGACTAGTGGAATTGATTTTGCAACTTACATAAGACAAACAGCATGCGCTAACTTATTTCATTATTTTAAACACAGTAAAGTATTGAAAAATATTTTTTTTATAAAGTAAAATGTATGATATAAATTAATGTCATATAAAATCAATATCGACTTAATACACCTTTACTTAGTCAAATAACTTTCTACCTAAAAGCGCATGTCTATAAGTAGATAGTTGCGTGTTTGACTCTCTAGTAACAAAAGAGTAGCGTTGACCACTCAACTATGTTAGATGTAAAATTAAAACATTTGTTAACACTTAATATTATGTCCTATCTGCTTTTTAAAATTTTTTTTAAAATTTGTAATTCCTCCTTGGTTCTGGTGTCGAGTCAAAAGCGCAGCGTTGAGTTACCTACCCTACTGTATGCGGGATACAGCGTGAAGCTGATTTAATTTGATTTATAATGTGATCTATTTGATTATCATAATGATTATATATGATTGAGGAATATATGTATACTCTTTGTAATTTGAATTTTATTAAATTCGGCGGTGATCGAATGAAGAAAGAAGAAAAGTGGGTATTGGAATATCTTATCACTAAGTTTCTTCTGTCTACTCTATTAAATGCAGAATACAATGTGAAGCTAAAAAAATTGAGTAACGCATAAACATACGAGTATCATCTAGATGAGCTTTGCCTGCTACATCTACCTTTTATTATTATTAGTTACTCTGTTTTTTTTTTCAGAGTCACCGTATTTTTTTTCTGTTTTGGGATTCAAGCATATAATCATTTTAATAGATTAATTATTAGATATAACTAATACAAAAAATACAACTTATTTCAGTTTCACCCTTTATCTCCCATACAGCAAGGCAGACAGAGGGTACCTAGTGCATAGACACTCCTAACCATTTGCTAAATTGCGTGTTGAGTGGCGAAACTCACGCTGTGCTTCACCTTGTTTCCATAGCAAAAAAATTTAAATATTAAATATCTCATTTCCACCGGTAGGAGTCGAACCCACAACTGTCGGGCTCACAGTCACAAGGCCTCGAAATAATTAATAATAATCGGTAACAATCAATATCCATGACTTCATTCATTATCCAATATTAACTATGTATCTCAAGTTCTCTTGTAATCCGAAGCAACAGTTACTTGTTTGAAACATTAAATGGAGTAGATGTATCCACAAGTTTGATTCGAATTTAATTGTAGTACTAGCATTTGCAATCAACATGACTTTCATTTGGTCATTCTAAATATTTTCAGCGTCACGCTGTATCACGCACACAACAAGTACAATACTTCACTTCCTCGAGCGGGAATCGAACCCACAACCCATTGCGTCAGTCACCCCTTGACACACACGACTGGCCGCCGATGCGATCCGATTATACGTGAATAATATAAGTAGGCCGTTGTAGGTCAGTGGGATAATGATTGAATTTAAACACAACGATTGTAGGTTTGGTTCTCACTCAGGGGGGGCTAATTATTGTTTATACAAAGCGTGGCGTTGAATTGTGCAAGCCCAAAAGGAGATGCAAACAATTTGAAGTTCCGCCCGAATTGTTCTAAGTCATTAATTAACACTTGGTAACCTTCGCGTACACCTTTGTGAAACTACCTAAACAGATATCTCGGTATTTTTTAAAGATTTTTTATGAATTTTAAGTCAATATATCAAAATAGGGAAATTGTATTAGATCGATGGAATATTTTGTATAAAGTACAAAACAATGGCGTATTGAATCAAGTTTCTTGCTTTTCGTCGATTTATTGTTCTTATTATTATGACGAATCTTTGAGTTGATAGAGCGTAAATTTATTTCCTTTTAAAGAAATGGTTTAATTTTTCATTCTTATACATCTTGTTGTAGGTATATAGTATGACAGGAGGCGTGTACTACTAAAGTAACATTTTATCATACTCTTTGAATTTTAATTGATTAGAGCCTTGAATTTGAATATTTAGAATATAGTTCATCATGTACATTTAGTCTGGCTTTAAAAGATTACACTTGTATAATAAGGGTCTACCGCTAAAAGTATCACCGCGACGTTAGAGTATCAACACAAACCCACCAACCTGTCACTTCCTCGCCATTCTAATGCTGCGAGCTAATTAAAGAACCTATTCGAAGCAGAATAATTAGAGGTTTATCAGTTCACGTCCTCGATGCCATTGCATTTGAAAGTTCTTTTTTTGCTTTAATTTGTAATTTCGTAATATAGTCTTTAAAATAAAACAAATTTTATTTTATTTTCTTACTATTTTTAAATAGTTTTCAGTTAATGAAAAATATTTATATCCAATCTTCTTATTTACGGTAAAATAATCTATTCATTAAAATAATTCTACAAAATAAACAGAAAATTTAATTATATTACATTTTAGAAAGCTCTGAAGGGCGTTCCGAAAGTCTTAAATTGGGATCTTTTACGGTTTGTATAAATCCGTCAATGTGAAATCGTTTTGTGAATGCCTCAATAATGCGAAAAGTAATCTCTCAAAGCAATAAATAGTATTTATTGAAATTGTAAGGCGCAGTGAGGTTTCTGCAAATAGAAATATGCTTATATATACTTATAAAGATTTTCTTTTAGTTTTCCTTTGTATTATTTTTTATTCCAAAAAAAATCAGTTAAGTGCTAGTTGGACTCACTTACCGTAACAATTGCAGGATTGTAGATCAAAATAAAAAATAGAAAATACAACGTATAAAAGTAGACAAACTTAAATTTGATGGCATATGGGTGCAGCATTTCACTGTAACTCATTTTACACTCACTAGAGATAAATGATCTTGGCGGACGGACAGACAAACGGGCAAAATAGTGGCAACAAACCTATAAGGGTTTATTTCTATTGAGGTACGGAAACCTACAAATAAATTAAGTCTTGTCTGTTGTTATTTGTGTTATTTTTTTATAAAATATTCGTTATTTTTCTCCTACACCCGTTCACATTAGATCATTCTAAAGTAGAACAATACCACGTCATTAATTCCTCCACAATCAATGAAACTATGAATAGTTGTTTTTCAATTATTGTTTTTAATTCATTTGTTTATTCTCATGTAGATTGTATCATAATACCATATAAATTGATATTAAAAATTACAATGACATTTGTTTATGCAGCTATTAATATAATAGTTACTAGAGTCCCGCCCGCGGCTTCGCTTGAACTACACGATTATAAATTTAATGCGCTATACTTTCATGTTCTCTTTATATTTTATGTTTGCACGTATGTAATGTATGTATGTAAGTGACTTCTAATGGATAATTTCTAAAATTTTAGTATAATTTTATCGTATGTCTTATAAGGTATTTTCATTGTCTTTCACCTTACATATATTTATATATAAGAAATAAAACACTGCTTTGTTAGATGGGTTTGGTAGTTTTTGCGCTATAGGCAAAATATTTTTCTTAGAGCGCTTTGCAATATAGAGACTTAAGCCGAATACAGATTTAAGCCGATATATATACGATCAGTTTGTAGTCCGTCTGTCTAGATTATTTGTCTTGTGATCGGGATATTTAAAAAAATACGAATAATACGAAAAGTGAAAAAGTCTTTCCTAATTATATTTGTAGTCCATTTCATAATAAATGAGCGCGTACACCTTGCGAGTGTAAAATAAAGTTTTACAAGTTGTATTTCCCGTTGAAATTGTTTGTAATTAGTATAGAAGCTCCGGTGGATGAGTCTGACTCGCACTTAACCAGTTTTTTAAAGTAGATTGTAATTAAAAAACTAAAACTTTCACCATGATCAGCAACTGAAAGCCTTATTTAAAGTAGACTTTTATATGCAGCAAGAAATATTTAAGTTCCTGTATATTATGTGCTCTATGGAAGTGTTTATGTAAAGTTGGAGTGTCCTTTCAAGACGAACAAATGGTCGCTATTTAAGCTTTCCCTTTCAGACGCGCCTTGTGAGTAGTTAGGCGCACTCTACCGCTTTACGCCGGATAATTTGAAACATTTGTACACAGAAAGTATAAGGCAAGCTTGTGAAGGTAAGATGTTTAACTTAACTGGTTATTACTTTACCTTATATTTCCTCTTTGTACATGTAAATTATGTGATAGAAGAACACTAATGGGAGACAATTATTTTTCACTCGTTCTATTTTTAAATCAAGAGCAGAGCATTTGAAAGATTTCCAAGAGGAGCGGGTTCAAATCTCGCTACATTAAAATTTTAATACGTTCCTAAAAAAGTAATAGAGAAAGATGTTTATTAATAAAATGTTGTTTAATCCTACTTAGTTATAACAATCATATTATTTTAGTTTTTCAGTGTACGTTCGCGCAAAGTAAAATAATAAAATAGCTTTTTTATCGACTTCACTCATACTATATTTAGATTTTTTTGGAAAAAGAAATTAATTACATTTTTTATTAGCTTAAAAGTGATGTATGTGTCTGCATAAGGCTACTGACAAATGTGTTCTGTATTTACTGACAAATAAATGAATCGTATTTTTATTTTTATATTGTGTATCTTTATTTACATACGAACCCATTTTGACAAGGCGTTTCACCGCTTCAGCGTCTGACTGTAATCGAATTGAGTTGTCGATTCGACTGAATTAGATATTTTCATTTTCTCGCTCTGGCAACGAGAAAATGCATATCGTAATATATTTATTTGAAATAAATAGTAATTTGTCTCATATTTAAATATTATTTTTTTTATATTAAGCAACATATAAATAAGTAGGAATCGAATCTTTGGATTTTTTAGAATAGATAAAGATCAACAGTACATCAGTGTACCATCGAATCAAGTAAATTTTTATCAAACCTTAATTTTATATTGAAAGGTCCACAACATTATTTCTTTATACAATATTATTGGTTTCTTGTGTGGTTCCATTGTAATCCATTTTCTGCTTTCCCGTGCAAACATGGAACACATTATTATGATAATTTTCTTCGGGTGCTCATAAATTTACTCGCTCTGTTAAGCATCCGCCCAAGATATATCTAGAGAATATCTCGATTTATATGAAATGACACAGGGAAACAATTTCTACTTGAATACATACAGAGTGTTTTCGTCAGCATTACTTTAAAGGCAACCACAGTTTTAATTACTCTTACAAAGTCTAATACAATTTATTAAAAAAAACTCTGTGCCTTAACTGTTGACGACTCTTAATTAAATTGTTTAGATATGGGCTTAAAATATTTTACCGTATATGCTGTTCCCGTGAAAGGAGCGCTGACGCTTCCCCCCTTTATATTTGGCTACAAAGTTTATCTCTCCAGTATTATGTAAATGTGTGGAAATAACTATCTGGCGGTCGTGTATTCGTAGTGACGCGAGCCGCAGCAAGTCAAGTAGAATAGGTTATATTAATTAACAAAACAACTAAGTGGTTTAGTGTTAACATTTAGAAATGTTTTTTACTCAATTAAAAAATCTTACATGGGCTAAAATTAGAATGTACAAAAATAATATCTTTCATATTCATATTTCTTTATATAATGTTTACCCAATAAATGCAAGAGCGGCTTTTGTGACACTAGACTCGACTTCTATACAGATACACTTCAAGTAATCGTTAGTATACTTAACAGACCGACATATACGAAATAATAAAAAAATACTAGCTGAAGCCCGTATTGATATCTATTTTATTGTAATTAATATGTAATATTTTCAGTTTCTTCACATTGGTGTTGACACCTTCCTATGTTGATAAGAGCGGAATCATAGTTAAGAAAGTATTATGTATGTAGTTACTATACAGTATTTTCTTTCTTTTTTTTATCTTCATGCCGTATCCCGCACATAGCGGGATAGACAGAGCTCCAAAATTTGGCGGAAAGAGAGGAACACTAGGTTGCCACTAGGTTCACTCTGCCTACCCTGCTGCGTACAGGTTACGGCGTGAAGCTTAATTTTTATTTTTTTATAATATATTAAATTGTACAAAATATACTATTTCACATATATAACTGTATACGTGATCAAACAAGACCATCTATCTCTTCTCATAAACTAACTCTTAGTTACAGCACTAGTGTGACCACGACATCGTATAAGCTGCTATCTGCGGTACCACTGTCTACCATTAGACTGTCACTGCGGGGAGCAACTGTGCAATCAATTACTAAATCGGCTACGTTAAAGGTCTCCCCAGTACTCAAACAATTAGAATTGATGGTATATGGTTCTATTAGCAGACCACTTTCAATTATATTTCAGTGAAAGTTATTTTTAAACTTTTGTAAAGAATTTAAATGTTTAAAAAAATTGTAGATTTTTCAAATTATTTAATATAAGCATTTTCATTAAGATAAGTCAAAAAAATATTTCATACATTTATTAAAAAATAATAGTTTTTTACTATAAAATTTCTTCATCTACATTTTTACATGTTTTACTTTTTTATAGAAATTAAAAACGTATCTTGAAAGGAAATGTATCATCATTTCTGTTTAACTTTAAATATATTTATGCATTATACAGATTTATCGCGTTGCAATAAGAGGAGCTCAGAGAAACGCCTCGCAGTTCAAGCCTGGTTTAAGCTTAAGCTCCTTTATAACGCGTATTAATGTTCATCTCCACTGTCCAAGTTCCTCTTCCGGCATAGTTAAAGAAATGATTTTACTAAAGCCACCGAGACCAAAATAGACCAAAACTGCAGAAATTCGAAAATAAAATTGTACTTGCTTTTTTTAGCTCCTCGATCGCTTTTTTTAGTCCCTACTTTCCGAAGGAAATGAAGATGTTAAATATATTTTTTTTCTATCGGCTGGAAAGTGAACCCACAACCGTCGAAATTACAGTCACACGCTTGTGCCACTGCGCCACGACAGCCCAAACGCTAATGCCCGCCTAAGCTTTTAGACAATAAAGATGTGTTTAGTTCGAATTTGAATTTTAATAGATAGAGATGAAAAATGTTTTAAAGCTTTCAAAATATTAATATTAATGGTATTTCAAGATATTTGTATGACGTACTATAATTTACATTCCCGCATAAATTTTCAAGTCAGTTAATGCTAGAATGTCCTCAAATGTAAAGTATTTAGGGATCACGTTATTACATGTGCCCTTCATCTTCCAACTTGTAACAACGCTTCCCAACTCAAATGACTTTCTCAGACATTAGATGTGGTATTTAGTCAAGTAAATTATATAACTACATAGTTTATGTATATATTGTATATAAACGTATACTGAGTTACTGTAAACGCAACGGATTGTGGGTTCGATTCCCACTTGAGGAAATTAAATAATTAATATTTTCATTTCCTTGCTCTGGTAACGCAAAGCGCGGCTTTGAGTTTTCCTGAAAAACTGGACAATGGAAGTGTCTTAATGGGAACGGTGTATGTTTATGAGTCCGAGGTTCCCTCTTACCTACTACTGCTATGTGCTGGATACAGCGTGAAGATAAGAATGTGTAAAATACCTTATTTAATTAGACAGTTTATATTACTTTGAATATTTTAAATATATAACATATATATATTTTATTGTTATTATCCATATACATATTTATAAATGAGATAAAGAGAGTTTTGAAATAAAATTGTAAGAAATAAGGAAAGGTTAATGTTAAGTTATAGAATTTCATTTCGAAATTAAATTAAATTCTAAAACGGCTCCCGACATTTCTAAGAAAAATATTGTAATAGAGAAGAATCAATATTAGACGACTAGTGCTTTTACAGGAATAACATAGAAACCGCTCTTATGATTTTCTCGGAATTAAGCCTATAAATTACAAAGTTAGACAATATAACCGGCATATGTTTAATTGTGCTACCCATTTTTTTGTTGGATTGAGAGAATGTTGGAAAGTTAGCGAGTTCAGTTCAAATGTGATCGGAGATTAATGACCGACGAGCAGTTTTAATGAAATAGTAAACTTATCGGATCAGATTGCGAGGATTTTATAGAATTGTTTTTAAGAATCTCATTGAGAGTTTCCAAGAATAATTGGATGACTAAACTAATGTACAAAACTTGAGATTCTGATTCTAATGGTAACTGATGGAGTTTTTTATTTATCTTCACGCTATATCCCGTATTATAGCAGGTTAGGCAGAGAGAACCTACTGCTAAGATACTCCGTTCCACACATTCCGCCGCTTTCTGAAGGTACTTTGTGTTGAGTAGCAGAATTCAACGCCGCGGCTTGCCTATACAAAATGAAAAT
Organism: Heliconius burneyi; assembly: GCA_018247715.1. NCBI lineage: Eukaryota > Metazoa > Arthropoda > Insecta > Lepidoptera > Nymphalidae > Heliconius > Heliconius burneyi. Next base: position 10,819 of record DWGR01000947.1, read on the forward strand.
ATTACATATTTAATTTCCGTGAGTGGTAATCGAACCTACAGCCTGTCGCGTTTAAAGTCATATGCATATAAATAATTACGTACGTGTGCACGATCATAAATATTAGTAATATGTTGTCAAAAGTATAAAATAATATACCTTTTTAATATTAAACTTAATAGTCAAGTTAATAAACTAATGTGATATACGAGTATACCATAGGATTTTTGATTAGACATTTTTAGTTTTCAGATTTTTTCAAAAAGTAAAACAAAAACAGTTATATATCCTTCACGGTTTTTTTCGTTTCTCCAATGCAAAAAGTATTATCAAAACCATCTATTATTTCAAACAAATCGAGTTCACACGTAAAAATATATATACGCGTCGAATGGATAACTGCTTTCCGTTTTTCCGTCGATTAAAAATAGCATACTAGCATAGTGATATGCAAATATGGAAAATTGCAGAACTTATTGCAATTTTAATTAGTAAATTAATAATACGAATACGATTTAATATACTTCCATCCTTTTCAAAAATTTCCATCCTCATTTAATTTAATAATACGTAAAAATAATTGAAATATGGTAAGCCGCCCTCGTTCTTGTTTGCACTAAGATTGTTTTCACTCAACGCGGCATTTCAAGTCTAACCTCTACATTCATAAAAGCCTTCTAACCACACAAACGTTGATTACGCCGGAGTTTGCTTTCTACTCAGTATAATGAAATGCATTACGTGTTCATATGCAAGTACGTGTTCAAACTAGGATTATATCAGAAAGAGTGTTTGAGGAAAATGTGTGCTTAATCGTTAGAGCTTCGATGGATGTGTCTAGGCTAAGAATTTTATAAAAATAAATAAAATAAATCAGCTTCATGCTGTATCCCGCACACATCAGGGTAGACAGAGAAAACTTAGTGTTAACACACTCCATTCCCCACTTTCCACTGTATTCTGAAGATCGGGATTGATACATTTTGATAAATATTTCATTTTTCGAGTGGGGAACCCACAGCCACTCCCGTTTACAATCACACACTTGTGCCCCTGGGCCACGACTGGGCTCATGATTTTTAATTAAAACTATAATATTTTGTTTTAAATATTGTTTTATTATTTCTTTTAAATAGCTGCCGCCGGAAATATGAGTAAATAAATATGAATGAACAATAAAATGTTCAAAAGGTACACACAAACAAAATGAGAGCTTACCAGTTAATCTGACATTCTCCTTTAATCTATTAAAATGTAAAACGCATTTTCATTTTTAAAATGCGCCTGTTTAGTTTTTACTTTGTTTAGATTTCCTAAGCGTTCTTGAGAATTTGTTATCAGATTTATTGTTTTATCGTTCCGCCCGAGCAGGATGTGCTCATTTTTCCAAGAAAATTCTTATTCTTCCACTGGCATACTTACTAACATTATTTTGTTCTCTTATACCGAAGTTAATTTTGTAGATGTATTAAATTTTGGTTTACTCTAATTTTATTTCTCATAAATCATAAGGAAAAATTACACGAAATAATATCGAAATGAAAGCACGACATTTTCTGTTGTTATTCTGTTCTACCTGGATATAACTCAAAGACTGGAATGTTAATAGTGGAAAGGGGGAATTCCACAGTACCATGGTCATTTCACGCGCCACGGACTGTGGAAACTGTGGAATGGCCTACGTGCGGCAGTATTAACAGGTCGATATGATATGGGTACCTTCAAAAAGCGCGTCAATCTCCACCTTAAAGGCCGGCAACGCACCTGTAGTTCCTCTGGCGTTACACGGGGTCATGGGCGGCGATGATCACTTACCTTCAGGTGACCCGAACGCTCGTTTGCCTTGTCCTATTCCCATAAAAAAGGGATCCGTATTTTAAAACATTTAATCTTCCACTGTTATTTGAATCAAAAATCAAGATAAGGACGGGCTACTCTCACCCCTCTTCCCAGTGACGCTGTCATGACCAGATCAGGTCAACAGCAATAAAGTGAATTCGAAAAAAAAAGAAGAGTGAGTAGAAGGAACCCGAGAACATAATCTTAAGACACTTTGTTCTACACTTTCCGCCGAATCCTTGAGATATTGCGTGTTGAGTGATAAAACTTAACGCCGCGCTTTACCAGAACGAAAAAATGAAAATAATAAATATCTCATTCTCTGAGGAGGGAATCGGAGTTACAGCCATCGTACTGGCAAATGTAATGTGTAATTACAGTGCAAAATTATAGTTGCCTCCATGGCAACTCACTGCAATCATCTTACAAGAAAGTATAAATAAGTAGGTACATACTTATTTCTTCTAAAATATCCGTAAATTTGAGATTAACTAAAAACTATATCGTAATAGTGAGAACAGAACAAGTATGCAACGATAAATAACGGCTGTAGTATTCAATATGTAAAGATTTGATATAGATTTTTTACATATATACTAGCATATAATTCTAATAATTTGTTTATAGCAAAAAATAAAAGAATAAATTATCTAATTAGCTTCACGCTGTATCCCGCATACAGCAGGAAAGGCAAAGTAAAATTATTGAACTGATTGATATTTGCTGAAAAAGCTGTAAATAAAATAAAAGCCGTCGTGGCGCAACAACCCAAGGGTGTGACGGTAACGCGACGGTCGTGTGCTCGATCCCCACTCGTGGAAGTGAAATATTTATGTACGTTTATATTTCCATTTCTTCGCTCTGGTGTCGAGTCAAAGCGCGGCATTGAGTTCTGGCAATCAACACGCAATGCCTCCAGAAATTCGGCAGAAAGTGGGGAACGAAGTGTCTTAACACTAGGTTCCCTCTAACTACTCTGCTGTGTGTGAGATAGAGCGTGAAACTGATTTGATAGATTTTTTTAAGCTATAAATAATAGTTATTACAGCTTTGCTTGCAAAAATTTACCACACAAATTTAGTACACAAAAATCAAATCAGAATCTTTTTAATAAATTTTTATTCGAAACAAGTTCAACGTTTCCGAGCCCTGAACGTTCTATAAAACATAGCAACTGTCAAGTTACAAGAAAAGTTTTAACGTCGAATGCAGTTTGCGCCACGAACTTTAATTTCGTGCCAATAAAATGGAGATAAAAATTTATCAAACACAAAGTTTAATAACAATTTTAATATTATTATAGGGTTATAGGGTTTTTATTATAGGGTCCAAAGGTTCTTTTAGAGGAAAATCGGAACCCTTCTTTATTAACTGATTTATTAAAAGGAGGTGGTTATCATATTTTTAGCCGTGTGTTCCCGGCTTAGAATAGGATTACCCTGGTACTGGTGGTATCGCAAGAGGCGACTAAAGTACGAGTGGGAGAGTCACGCCGCCAGCAATGGCGACAGGCGTGGGTAGACTCGACCGGATAATTACCACGCCCGGCATTTATAACCGGCGTGAAGTAGTGGCTTTATGCCACTGCGTTTCGCATTAGGTAATGCCGGGCTCCGGGGCCCAGCCACCCCAAAAGCTGGCAACGCACCAGTAGCTCCTCTGGTGTTACGCGGTGTCGGTGATCACTTACTATCAGGTGACCCGTACGCTCGTTTGCCATGCTTTTACCATCAAAAAAAAAGTTCGACTGTCTTTATTTTTATTTCTTACTTCAGAACTTTCGATTGAGTAAACTGATTTTGATATTTTTTTAAATTTGTATCGATTCTTATTTATTTCAATTTTGATCCAGTCTTGACCATGCCCAGGCCCGGTCGACTTCCTTAGGAGCTTAGGCGACATAATTTCATGGGATCGGAATTGAGTACTTAGTGCTGCTATATTAAAGTAAAACTACTAATTAGTAGTTTTTCTATAAGGAGTTTTTAAGAATTTATATTGTTTTGATGATTTAGTTATTTAATATATAACTTTCATAATAATATTCTTTTTACATGAAATTTAATTATATAGATTTTTTTCGATGTGTGACAGAATTTAATTATGAAACCGGTATTTAAAGCACAGTAGTAGGATTATCTTTTGATATGGTAACATTAGAATTTGCAAATCGGCGACTTAAATATGCAAGTAAGCAACCTATTTTTAGCATTTCTGTTGTATTTTAAGTTCTCATTACTTTTCTATTTTATGGTTCCTGTTTTTGTTATTGGTATCCCTGTTGTATTTTATATTCCCTTCTGTTGTATTCTAGAGAAAATATTATGTCCCCTCCTTAATCACTTGCCGTCCTCATGAATATCTTTAAAATTAGTTAAAGATTCACTATTTATTTTTAGGTGTTTGAATATTTGGATCTAAGACATGGGAGATATTTGAAACGTAGGTGCTTTAAATGTGGACGATCCCCTCGTGAAGACCCTGAAATTAAACTATATAGGTTCCCTAATCCTGGTCCTACCAATTCACTCCGGTAAGTAATCACTAAGTATTAACTATTCTAGATAAAGTCATATCTCAAATGCTGTACTTTAATTAATGTTTTGATACTTAGGCCAAGTTTTGCTTTCCCGAAGGCTAAATGTGTTCTGCGACCATGCCATCCATGAGAAAACCAGGAGGTATAAGTCTGTGTTCTTTAAATGATTTTGTCCTTTTCTAATTACATTTTAACCATCGTGGTTTTTCTTAAAATATTTTTTATATAATATTGAAGTCAATTTGAAGCTAATGAATGCTATTATAACAATTTCACTGCAATATCCAGTAACTAAGCCTGTTCGTTTTTCTTTGCCCGGACCATAAAATTATAAGATTCTTAAGTGTTTTTTTTTGTTTAACTAAATAAAATTACGTATTACTTTGAGCTAAGTAAGTTTAGTTTGTGGGAATTTTTAGTTTACTGTTTGGTGTCGGTTTTTTTTATTAAAATATAAAATAATTTTAGTTTAACGCTATATTCCTTACATACCAGGATAGGCAGAGGGAACCTCAAAAACCTTCTGTACAGACAACTGTCTGAACAGAAGGTTTTCATTAGGATACTTCCATTCTCTACTTTCCAGTGAATTCTACGTATTGAACGGTGGAACTTAACGCCATGTTTTATTATACCTTCTTTCTGCTCTTTTGAAGATATCGCGTGTTGAGTGGCAAAGAAGAACTTTAACTGTGGCCTGTTGAAATAAAAATTACAATAAAAGTATAACAATTCAAATTCGAAGATATCAGAGCTGGAATTTAATTCACGACCATCGCATTTATACATTTACATTTTTCAATTCTGCCGCAAGAGCAATTATAGAATGCATAAAATATTCTCACACTATTTTCAACTCGCATAGTTCAACCATTTTGAACTCTCAGCTAAAATTAAATTAAAGCCCCCGTAGCGCAATGGGACTGGCTGTAAGCACGAGCTCTAATGGCTGGGCTTCGATTCCTTCTCGAAAGAATAAATTATTTACATTTCTTCATTATGATAAGTTCAAGTTCTGCATTGAGTTTCACCACGCATAGATTTTCAAATATTTTTCTTAGCAGTAGGTTCATTGACGGTCATTAATATATTTTAGAGTTTTGTATATACATGCATGTCTAATTCTAGTTCTTATTTTATATTCTTTTGCGATCACTTAGGCAGATGGAATCTAGTGTTACTACACACACACAGTAGCTTGCTCCTCTTTTGAGTGTCGTAACTCAATGCCGCTTTGCCTACAGACTAGAGCAAAGAAAAAAAAATATTTAATATTAACTTTTCTCGAATGAGAATCGAACCTAAAACCTGACGAATTTACAGTCAGTCATACTCTGTGTCTGTGTCCCTGCGCCGCGACTGACCTCACCTGACCTAGCAAATCAATTCTCTTTAATAAAATTTGATTGGTTCTTGGATCACATTTTCTGTGTTATGTTTTTTAAATTGAATAAGTAAATTAATTAAGTAATGACAAATATTAAGCGGGCTGCTGCAGCTGCTGATATCTTACACAAATGAAGAAAATTATCTATTATTTTCTTGACGCTTCACTTTAGCGGAGAGTAGGATATACCGGGATGGAAATCGTTAGCAAGCTTGTTAATATTCCCAAATGACTCCAAACTGCTGCTGCTGTTGGAGTTCTGACCGCACTTTATTACATTTTCGTAACGCGCTGTACAATGTAGCCATACCTAGTGATCTCTGCATATCGTTTGTTTTATCTTCTATGTTTATAGCTTGTAGTATGATATATATATATATATATATATATATATTAACGATACGCCCGTTAATTGAACCGTTTTATTTTGAATTAAATTATTTGAATTTTAATTTTGAATTTATTAATTGAACCAAAATTCAAACCAAAATTGGGTTTAACAAATATAATTACAAGAAAAAGGGAGCCAGGGGAATATTAATTGGTAAAGTAATAACACTGGATATGCTTCCTTGTTTCTTAAAATTAAAATTCCCATTCCCTAAAACCGATTCAAACTTTTTGCATCGTGAGAAATTCTCAAATTTCAAAATATATTAATATTATATTAGTAAATCAACCTGGATGCAGGAATAACAGACATTATTCTGCATAAATGTTCTGCAGATTTTTTCAGGTCTTGGTCTTGCATCAAACCCTCTTGGTTCATAATTGTTGAGTCTGTAGATCCACCCTCGCGTTCAAGTGCTATCTATATTCACACACCACCAATAATAAGATTTTACTTTAGAAAATTGGAAATAATTAACGTCGTCTTATGTGGTTTTAATTTTATTTTTTTTAAATTTATAATGTTAGAAGAAATTTTACGTTTTATATCAATACAAACGAAGCTGGAGAGACTTTATAACTCAGATAAACCTAATTCTTAAAAATGTTACCTGTAACGGTTGAGACGGTAAGCTACATGTAACAAAGGTGGGAATACTAAAGAATTTATTAAATAAGAAGGTCCAAAGAAAAGAGTCACTGGACCCAAACACATAGAAGCAAGCAAACAAAACAACAAAACGCAAACAATACTTTGAGAAGAAAATAATAAGCTATTACACGAAGCCAAGAGCTATATTGTCATTAGTCTAACATGCCTTGAAATAAAAGGGGATATAAACGACACAAACGACTACTGCAATAAACTTGAATCCTACATTTCATGATATTCTAGTTGTTATCTCAGACCTCGCTTCATATAAGTAAACGTACATTTTTAGTAGGATTTATGAGACATAGTGTGTGTACTTGATGCCTGTATTACTTCCGTTCGAACTGAAACAGCTTGAATAAAATTGACTTATTGATACTTGTATATATCGAACAATAGAATATTAGAGTTATTTGACAAAGGTTTTGTGTTTGTGAGTGCTTTATTGCATTACTTGTATTCTAAAGAAAACTTTTGAAATATAATATCTTAAGATTACAGAAATATAGGTATGTGTGATCCAGCATGTATTTATTTTTGATATTTAATTACATAGCCTCTTAACACTGTGAAGGTTGATTTGAGGAGGGTAGAATAGGACTTAGACGGTTTTATTGCTATTTTTACCATAATGCATTGCAAAGTGGTGGAACTTGCTTCGTATTTGTACTACTTTCTATCTCATGCTAATGGATTTTGGACCCCTAATTGATAAGCGTC
>DWGR01000948.1:0-18318 GCA_018247715.1 Heliconius burneyi
TACAAATAATAATAATATTTATCATTACTTTCTAATAAATAATTTCGTTTATATTTCTATTTCTCCGTTCTGGTTTCGAGTTCTGCCACTCAACACGCAATGCCTCCAGGATTCGGCAGAAAGTGGGGGAACGGAGTGTCTTAACACTATGTTGTCTTTGCATACCCTGCCGTGTGCGGGTTAAGCCGTGAAGCCGATTTTGACAATTTTGTTATTCTATAGATTTTTTAATTTATATTAAAAAATATATTATTATTATTATTGATGGTCATCTCTCAGCATTATACACTAGACACTAAAATGCCCAATCCAACATTCAGTATCATTATTAAAACAACCTACCTACCAACTTGACCGCTATTGAAGCTTTAGGATTTAACGACAGACCACTTCAGGCAATTATGTTCTGTATTTGTCGACTCCTAGCCACTTTGACTTAACTGGATACTTTTCTTGCTTTATTACAATTTTAGTATTTATTCTTATTCACCAATTTTGCTTACTTATAGTTAAAGACAAAAATATTACATTAAATATGTTAAAAAAAGATGCTTTGATACTTAACTAATTTTTGTGTATAATCTCAAATGATCGATCCCACAACCCTCATGTGCAAATGGAAGCGCCAATGGCATCCCCACGCAGATGTCATAAATATTCCTAGGTTCTCTTATAAAAGAACTTCCCGGAAGAAAGCACATTATCCAAATCTTGTTCATAGTAAAGTCATCAAAATTAGTAAACCCAGTAATTGTTTGTTTGTGACGAGTGGAAAAAAATTGCTACAGAAGTTAATTTCTGTAGTAATTTACTTTGTCGAGACCGTCAGTGTAATCTTCGTTAGGATTTGCGTTCTTTGTCGGTAATATTTTGTCTTACAATTACATTTTTCGACTTTATTACTGTTTCCCTTAATAAATTGAGACTTAATGGATTTTGTCTTTGTGTTGGTGTTTTAATAAATTACTTTATTATGGGTTTTGATAATTTTTTTTTTTTTTAAATGTTGAGCTTTTTTATTTTTGGTAAATTTTAAATCGTAGTTTCATGATCCACTTTGACTATATCAATCTTCATCACAGATTTTTTTCATTTTAATACCTATATATTTAATGTTGTATTTAATCTAATATACATATATAAATAAATAGAAATATCTAATACAAATTGCAAGCGCCATAACTTATATTATTTAGTGACGAACTAAGCTTACCAAATTAACTGTATGTTTGTATGTAACGACCCCGATCGACCTTTACAAACATTTGTTTTACTCGCTTATTATGTTTACTTGGTACATATTTGTGTATAATATTAACATATTCTACGCTTAGTTTATTTTGGAAATAATAGATTGTGTTTAAAACAAAAACATAGAAATATTTATTTTGTATTGTAGAGCATAATGTTATTGGCTAGTCTTCAAGGGAGCGTATGAGTGCAAGCGCGACATGACGTGGGTTCAACTCTCACTCGAGAAAATTAAATATTTAATATATATTTTTTTATTTCGTCGCTTAAGTGTCGCAAAAGCGCGGCGTTGAGTTCCGCCATTCAATGCGCAATGCCTCGGCGGAAAGTGGGGAGTGGAATGTCTTAAGACTAAGCTCCCTCTGCCTACCCTGCCACACGCGGAGTTCAGCGTGAAGCTGAAAAGAATAATGTGCACGCGTCACTTCAAACTTACCGCAAATACAAAAACAATATTTACCTCTACGCAAAAACAATTATTATATCAAATAATATGCAAAATACAAACAAAAAAAATGATTGTGAGTACCATCGCCATTTGAGGGAAGCATTCGTATTATTTCCATTTTCCCTGCTCTGGCGAACAAATCGTGGCGTTAAGATCTGCCATTTAATATTTGAATATCTTAATACCTGGTTCTCACTACTTGCTTAATCTTTTATAAGGTGCTTTGACCATTGAACATGTAATTTTTTATATTAATAAGTTATAGAATCAGTGTAAATAAAAATGTTAATAATACCAACATATTTAAATTTTGTAACTAAATACTCGTCTAGAACCCAATAAAATTAAATTCTAAAGTTTCTGTAATGATAGGACATTAAGCTTAAGTTTCTGAGATACGCTGAGACGCCGCACCGTTTGTGTAAATGTTGGAGGCACTTTAACATGCGGGATGTTTCTCTAAGAACAACGTACTCCTAGTACGTATTAACGGCAATCCTGTTTAAGAGTTCACCGTTCAGCATGCTGATGTTAGCTTTATATAGAATCAGCTTCACGCTGTATCCCGCACACAGCAGGGCAGACATAATATTAATGTTATATTAGCAGTGTAGTGTCTCTTATTATGTGTCTGTATGATATGTATGTGTGAATGACGTCTGTATGATACATACTCGAATATATATTCATGTCTGAAAATATGAAAATACACATATTCTTTTAGAGCTAAACAAAATAATGCTTACATTACATTCTAATCCCACACTCCTTTTTTAATATTACAAAATAACTGTCAAACCACGGCGTTAAGTATCGATTGATACCTCTACTATGCAATATCTGAAAAGAGGGAATGTTAACACTAGGCTCCTTTTGCCTTTTGTTGTAAATGCGTGAAGATATCTCTTCTTCTGATAAAATAAATATTTATTTTATAAAACAATGAATTACATTATATTATAAACATTACGAGAATATAATTTTGAATGAAAGAAATATATTTTCATAAATAAACTTTAAGTTATTAACTATGAATAACGGAGTTCTTAAATAAAACAGAATAAAGTGAACTGCCAAAAATAATTGAATTAACATTTTCTAAATACCGAAGGAGAACAAAGAGACGTCATAAAATAATATAGCATTGGATCAACCGAAACGAGAGCCATGACAACACGAAAAAAGTCATTTTTATGTTTTAATTAAAAACGGTTCAATGAAATTGCGAATCATAAAAATAGTGTTCCAAACTAATGATTTATTTTAGAATATATTTTAGGCTTTTGACGGATCCTGATAAAAAATAGAGGCCAGTCGTGGCGCAGTGGGTATAAAACCTTGTCTGACTGTAAAATCGACTGCTTGTAGGTTTGATCCCCACTTGGGAAAATGAAGGAATTCTATATAATTTGTTTCAGAGTTAGCATCAGCCCATGAAATGACTCAGCTGAAGGTCTCGCTGTACGCGGATCCTCGACGGACGGCTGAGCTCAGCTGTCACTTCCACATTGGACGACCAGAGACTACACTCCGTCAAGGGGTACTGAGACTTGCACGAGATATTCAGATATAGACCCTCACAGAAGGTAGGGTTGAGCCCTATTTAATGGCCTTTTCACTGTAATATCCAACTAACAGGCTTTTGATATATTAAGATTGAAGACGTTGATAGACGTTTATGTGTTACAGCAACATTAATGTTGATATACCTATTTAATATATGAAATGTATTAAATAATTTTCTATATAGGTAACCTAAAAACATCTTATTTGATAATTTGTACCCGTATAAAATACTAGCTGACAGAACTCAACGCCGTGCCGCTTATTATTCTAAAATGTCTGTTTCTACACGGACGGATCGGTCGGTCGGTCGGTTCCTGTTCGGCTGTTCAATGTAACAGGGATAATGGTAATGGTACACTTGCGAGGTGTGCACAGAGGGCCCCAAGTTCCAAATAGCGAGACAGGCGAAAGATATGACTGTAGTTGGTGAGTTATAGCTATATTTCTCGTATTTTTCTCGCGTAGACTTTAAGATTTTCTCGTAGGAATTTCTTGAAATCTCTTCTTACTTTTTCCTTTCTACTTCATACCTAACAATATATATTATACATAGTTTCGTCTGTACGTTATCATGTCATTACAAAACCAAGTATGGAAGAATGAAATAGTCACGGTGCGTGCGTACATACGCGGTATCGAACATTAAATATCTTATAGTGGAACGTTTAATTCGCTTTTATCAGTAACTTCGTGAATATGTAAATGTTTACATTGTAGAGTAACTTGAGTTCGCTCAGAATTTGAAACAGTTTGTTATTATTAGTACAAGCCTGATATTGAACAGAATAAATAGCTTTCGAGCTTTTGTCTAACTTACATTTATAAAACAAATAGATTAAGCTATTATTTATTAAAAACGAGAAAGCATATCATAGACAGAGAAGATTTTTAAAATATATGAAAAAATGTAACTCCATTTTTAATTCTTATAAGTCTCATTTTTAATGGAGTCGTTTAAATGTGAATGGAATTAAATATATTATAAAATAATTTTTACAGCATTAGTGAATAGAGTGATTAAATATGTACTAAAAAAATAAAAAAATCAAACCGATTCCTTTTTAATAAGTAATGTGTTGTTCTCACTCTTTTGTTTGTTGTTGTAATTATCAAATTATAATCTGCATGACATTCTCACTTACTGCTGTTATCTGGGAGTGTCTGTACATAAATGTAACTCTACTCTCTAAATAACTGAAGGTTACAATTTACATACGCGAGTTATTAGTGCTTCACTTTTTAGTATATAATTTTCAAAACACGAATATTAAAGATATATCAAACAACTTTTTAAGTTCTTATTGTTAAATTTATCTATATATATTCAGCAATTGATTATAAGTACATTGCATTAATATAAAAATCCAGAAGTCAAACTGCAATCTAGTTGTTCAGCGAAAACCAATTATTTACCCAATCCAACAACAACTTTGTTTAGCTTTACGTAATGCTGCTATTTGAACGTAAATTAGTTATGAAGCTTTTAACTTTAACTAGAGCGCCTCGTACCTCTTAACTACGTTCACTCTCCCACTGTTCGAAAGAGGTCGGTGTGTGTGCGGAGTTCCTTTACAAGATTATCTCAATCGGCAAGTTTCTGCCAATTTAGGTAACGTCCCGAACTTTAGGTGATTTGAACGACGGAATTTAGACTTCTCTTGCAATCAATTTGCAACGTAATTTCATTCGTTTATTTGGTAAGTGCCTTTGGTTTTTGGTTTAATTTTTCAACACATATTTAAAGAAAGTATCTTTAAAATAGGTAATATAAAAAAAGTCTGCTTCACGCTTTATCCCGCACATGGCAGAGTAGACAGATATATAAGTAATATGGCTATATTTTATTATAGTGTAATGTAATGTTAAAAGTAAAGAAATAATACCTCAATTAGGCTTTTTTTTAGAATTCTCCAGTTACTCAACAAAGATGACGAAAGAAGCCTAATTTTTTTAACAATTAGCGAATATCCAAAAGCAATCTAACTCGTAATAAACTGAACGCTCGTTAGTGGATCCAAAATTTCAATTGTATCAATGTTCGTACTGAAGTCCATTTCCCTCGCAGCTATGCCGGACAAGGACCCTACAATACTTGGTGCTCCTACACTAGTCAGGCCCGGCGAGCAGATACTCCTCAACTGCTCCTCTGACTACTCCCTGCCGCCCTCTGATATTAATTGGTACATTGACGGTGAGTATACAAAGGTATGTATGTATGTCGTAATATTATTCTTAGAATAGTAAAGAATGATTTTACGCTATGCTTGTAAATAAAAATAATTAATAATTTATTTCAAAAATTATATAGAGCCGTTCCAAAATTTTTAGCTCTGACTGAAATCACGATGGTGGTGGTTTCGATCCTCGTTCTAATAAATGATTATATGTACCTAATTTAATAACTGTCATCGAATAACTGTTGTAAAAGACGTCCGGTATTAAATGCCACCACTCTGTACGGTATCTGGATGTTTTTATTAATCTTATCGTTTGACAAAAACAAAGAAAAAAGTAAAGATTTAAAAGTATTTTCCACAAGAAATTTCTTAGTACAACTCAAATAATTCTGAAATGTTATGCTTTAAAAACCTGATATTTTGTTACAAATTTTCCACTGGGATTGAACACAATTATATTATATCGGCTATTTGAATAATTTTCATCTCCTCGGCATCCTCAAAAAATTGAAAACAGAGTGTGTTAGCATTAGGTTCCCTAGGGTAGGGTAGGGCAAGCACACTCTGTTATAAGCGAGATAGATTGTAAAGTTGAAAAAAATATATTTAAACTTTCAACATCAATACGAAATACAAATTTTATACCACAGACACATACGTAAGTAAAATTAGTGAAAATATTTGTGATATTATTTTCCATTATATTTAATTTATTTTACCTTATATTATTAGCCGTCGTGATGCAGCGGCACAAGGGTGTTACTGTAACGCGACGGTTGTGGGTTCGATCTCAACTCGGGGAAGTCAAATATTTATTAACGCATTTTTATTTCTTCGCTCAAGTGTCGAGGCCGAGCGCGGCGTTGAGTTCTGCCACTTTACACGTCGAAATTGGCAGAAAGTGGGGAACGGAGAGCCCTAACACTAGGTTCTCACTGCCTACCCTGCTGTGTGCGGGATACAGCGTGAGGCTGTTATATTATCTTTAAATAAAATAAAAAGATATTTACTTTATTTTACCTTAATCTAATAATAATCTAATATTAAGTGGTAACTTTTTGTTAATCTGTATTGACAAGCAAATAGTTTAAACTTTAATTTCATCTCAAATCCGGAAAAGTGTTTCAAACATAAGCCTAACTAACTAACGTCAAATTTCTAATAAATAATAATACCGTGGTTGATCAATGACACCTTTAAAATAATAAATATTATTTAATTTTTTATTCTACTTACAACTAACACACATACAGTTCTAAATAAGAACTACAATACTGTTATTTACTATAAAACTAACATTCACTAGAAAATAGGAAAAAAGAATAAAAGAAATGTTTCCAGTACACACACATACGTTGTTTCATTTCGTAGCTACCTGGAAATGTGCTAAAAACAAAATGGACTCATTAGAATATTCGTACCCATTTTTTGTGAAAACATACTATACGTTACTATCGCCTTTAAAAGCGTTCAAGTATTAATTTAAGCAAGCACTTGTTTCTTTTTCAAACATTTACACTCTACAATGCCTTTACTAGTCTATGCTAGTATGAAAAAATAATATTAACCTTGTAAATGTACTTTGAAGTTTTTAATGGACTTGCATACATTAAGTACTCCACTGCATAATTAATAGTGATGGCTGAGTAAATACTTTTCTTAAGCAAAGAAAATCTAATTGAAAATCTTGTTTTTCTTGACTATTGGACATTCATCATCGTTATATGCTCCGCTTTCTACCTGAATTACACAATTTTATTATGTGACAGAACTTAATGCAACGTTTGAAATAAAGTAATTAATTGTGCATTCATATCCATCGTGTTCAATGATAGTCTCTATCACAGAGCGCAAATAGACCTCAAATAGATCGAGGGATAATTTATTTAAGTTTTTTAGATAAAGTAATATAAATCGTTCAATCTTACTTTCCTTTCAACTTATAGACTCGAATAAAGTAATTTATTACGTTTTAAGGTAAACTTGAAACATTTTTAGAGTATATTTCCCGTAGTTTGAAATTTCACTTTATATAAATAATGGCAAAAAAGCTTTATCGCCAAACTTCCGCTACACAAGTTTGCCTCGTCCGCTGTAATTAAGCAATGTAAACAACATATTAAATGCCATAACGAAACGTGACTGCGCGTAAATTCTAGATAGACTATGTGTTTATTAAAAAGCTTGCATTACAACGACGCGGCGTATTGTTAGAATTTCTTTAATAACTACTCTTAGTGTGATAAAAAGTTCGAGATCATCTATGATAAATATAATACAACGTGTAATAAACGTGGTAAGAGATACAGGGGAGACCTCAGTTGACCTTTGAGAATACAATATCTATGAGACTACAGGAAGGTTCACCGGAGGGCACGTAAGAAGAGGTTGATGACTGACTGATCGTATATTTTTACTGTACTATATAATTTAACAGAGGGAGCCCTGGCAGCACCTCGAGCTAAGCGCGCCACAATCAGGCGGGCTGCGCGCGTCCTGGCGCGTCTTGCGCGTGGCAGTACTAACGGCCGCGAGCGGAGCGCTGCGCGTGCGGTGCGAGGCGACCCTGTGCGTGGAGCCGCCCGTGGTGAGAGACGCGGCTGCTACTATCACTGTGTACTCACGGACGCAACTGTCGAAGTATGTTTCTAATGGAGGTATGTAATGCTTTTTCACACATTCACACGATTGTATATTTATCTTTATCTAATGTTATATATATACCTTTCTGTGATTATTTGAAAATGGCGCCGTTTAGAACATTCCAACCAGACTGAGCAGTGGCGTAGCGAGCTTAAGTCGCGCCCGGGGCAAAATACTTTTACAGACCCCCCCCCCCCCTGCGAACACAATATAATTTCATATGTATGTTTAAATAATTTTGCAGACTATTTGCCGCCCCTTCATGAGCGGCGCCCGGTGCATGATGCCTCCTCTTGCTCCCCCCTCACTACGCCACTGAGATCGAGTAAGCTAAAAGAATATTTTAGACATAAAAATCTAGTAGTTGAAATTTTAATGTTTAGGCAGACACACACGTCTTTATTTTGCTACATTACGTATTATGTAATCTAAATACCTAAATAGGCATAGGTTACGTAATAAAAAAAAAAGTATTTTTGTAGTAGAATCTTATAAATATTTGTAACTCTAAATATTATTTATATTGACGTCAAACTAAACTCAAATTAAATTTAAATGAAATGCTATAATAACAACTTGAAATATTCCTTTAAGCTTTCAAATTAAATTTGAAACTTCGTCAATATTTTATTAAGTTATATTTCAGTTTCATAGAAAGACAAACGCCCAGGGCCGCCCAGGGCGATCCTAGAAATAAGAAATCAGCTTCTGTATTTTGCAAAGTGTAGACAATAATATTATTGTCTCGTAACGTAAAATATATTCTGATATAATATCTTGTTTAGCTTTATTTTATAAAATCATCTTTTTTTTTTTAAAGTGATAATAATAGTTATCAAATATGTAAACATATAACATTTAGAATTCAGTGGTTCCCAACCAGTGGTCCGCCGAAACCTAAGAATGGTCCACGAACAATTTTAATTTTAGTGGGCCAGTGTTAAAATTTTGACTTTTGAGTTTGATTATGACAGTTTATATTTATTATACCTATATAGTGATCCCTGCTAGCAATATTGATTTAAAGTGGTCCCTGGTCAAAAAAAGGTTGGGAACCCCTGAATTTTAGAGGCTTGGTTTGTTCTGTTGTTGTGTATTTAATTTAAGAATATTTTATTGTAAGGACTGGTCACTGGTTCAATTCCCACTCAGGGAATGATCATACTGATTAAATAAATATAATATTTATTATAAAAGTATACCGCACTAGTTAAACACGGTACAACAGAACATCTCAGGTTAACGCTTCCAGCGTCCCTGGGGAAATTAGAGGTTTAATAGTAACATTTCTGCATTTATTCATGATGTCTAATATATTCCACTTTACTGTTATAAAATTTGCTTACTTATTTTGAATCAGAATATTGTATAACACCTTTTCTTTTTATAATTAAATAAATATTATTTATAATCAGCATCGAATAACTTTAGATTATTATTGTCTTTATACTACATTTCCTAATTTCCATTCATTTTCAAGATATTGTGTATTGAGTGGTTAGTATCAACCAACCACAGCAGTGCTTACAACATCAAGTACCAACAACAGCAGTGCTTACAACCAAACGCTGTACTGCTCCACGATTGTTCCTGCTAAAATAATAATATATATATATATACATACGAGTATATATATATATATATATATATATATATATATATATATATATATACGAGTATATATATTATTATTTTGTTACAGATACATCCGCTGAAAATAAAAGCTTATTGCTCGTCCTGATCTGGACTTTTAGACAAATATCAAAGTACGAGTATGTGGAGTTATGAATCTTGGTTTGAATATATTTCATGTGATATTAGAATAAATGTAAATAAACGAACGGTCTCAATAGTTAAAATCAATAAGAAAAATAATCGATATTAAGTCAAATTCGCTGCATAAAACTCTTTAGTGTAATAGAGGCGGTTAGAGATTGTAAATGTGAAACTTATAGTCAAAGTGAATTTAATTCAATATATAAATACATGAATAGATGAAAAATATTATTATAAATTTATTATTTTTTGTACATTTCGAAACGTTGTGTATACATGATTAATTAGATAAATTATATAATGATGTAATTTAATATAACTCGAACTAACTTTAACTTTCAAATTCTTAGCTTTGTCTTGAATTTTAATTAACTAAAGATTTCGCCGAGTAAAGTATTCAAGGAATGTATGAACTGACGTACGTAAGTATGGATAAAAGAACTTTAAGTTTCAGAGATCCAAGGGCCCCCAGACCTACGTATAGACTGAGATCCCAGGGGGGGCCGTGGGATCAAGCATATTATCTTAACTACATATAAGACTAACAGTCCTCAAAATTTCTACTAAAATTACTTGAATCTGGCGGCTCTGGAATCTCGGGCTAATATATTTTTTCATTAAATTTTAATTATTTATCGATGTCTGTATTAACAGTAAGTAAAAAAGTGATCAAAGTTTACACCATTATATTCCGCAAAGTTACATATTTTTACTTTGAATCCACACAGAAGATTTATGTTATAGAGGTTATATTATATAGGATATATGCTATTAGGTCTTAATAATTATTTCGTTTTAAGTTTCATGCTACTTAATTAATATAAATTTCTTTAAAAACAATACGTGTCAAGATCGTTAAAACTGACGTCACGCTGTCCAAATTTTATTTTTTAATATCATTAATTTGGTCAATAATATCATCTCACATTTAAATAACATACATATAAAGGGTTTTTAAAGGTGATCAGAGGCTTCTAAACAAAAGAAATGCACTACCAGAGAATTACATAATATACCTATTTCTTTATTAAAATCTGTTGCCAGCTGCCGACGTAGCAGTTGATCATACGATATGGCCCAGATTACAGAAAATAGGTCATACTCGTATTTTATCTAATACCATCTACAAAAAAACTTCAAAATTACTACATTTATAGCAATGACTTTGGCTTTGACTTTTTAAGTGCCAAAGTCATTGCTATTACTGAATTTATTATACTTATTTAATATTCACGTATAACTCTTTTAAGTCAAACGTATCTTTCAGAAACCTTTTGTATGTTTTACAATATTACTTGAGGTATTTTATGCGTTTTTAAACATTATTACAACCTACACCAGTAACGAGTTATACAGAAATGTCAGAAAGTTGTATAAGATTGGTTGTATATTAAATAAAAGTCCATTTGAGCCGAATTTTTGAAACTGTTGTAACCTAATAGATACTTTATATGCGTATAAATGTAGGCGTTAATTTATAGCTGTGTTTCACTTAAAATAATGTCAATTCTTTGCACAAAACTATCCTATACCTTTAATGTACAGTAAATGGATGTTTTGTTTTATTATATTCAATAAATTTAATGCTATGCGTAAATAAATTATAATATGAACGTGATGTATTTTTTAAGCCTCACATTAAATAAGTAGTTAAGTAACTGCTTAGTTAAAAATGTTTATATTACAACTTAATACTAAAAAAGGCTACAAAATTTTTAAAATTACGTAATAATTTGTGTAAATAATAAAAGGTAAATATTTAATAAATATTCAAGGAGCCACGATGACCTCGACATAGAGATTCTCGACTCACGCGGAAAGGATAAATCAGGACAGCCTGGTCATTCAGAGTATACGTACATCTTTAGAGCGGGAGATTGAAGGAAAGATTTGTGGTTCATTTAAACTGTCGCGCTGTACAATAGAGATTTAATTTCTTACCGAGGAAAGTTAATATAGGCGCTCTGTATAAACATTAACTAGATATACATATAGGAGCTATAATCTATAGTCTAATGAGTCTCCGTGTTGAATAATCTGTAGAAGACATCGATTTTTAATTCATCGTCTATATTATATTTTCAGACGGGATCTGTCGCCTTTCGTGACGTTCGGCAACAGATTACTGCGACATTTACCCCCGAGGCAAGTAAAATAGCAGATTTAACTTAGATTATTTTTCTAAATTAAAATATATTATGTGATTAACGATTGTGTTGATAATTTTCTATTATATCGAAGTGCTTTAATATGAAGAAAAGATAAAAATGTTAAACTATACTCTCTAGGGAATTACGAGTAATTTGGTCGTCGCCTTGGATCATATTATTTGCATATCTGATACCAATGATACGCACTTCCCTAGGGACGTGCCAAAATGGCTAATTTAAAACAAAGTACATTTAGTACATTGAATTTGTTGCGTTTATAAAAAAGCAACAACAGCGTGCGCCTGGCGCGCGTCCCGCTTGGCGGATTCTTAACTATTTTTTCCGCTTAATTTCTATTAAGGATTATTATTTTATCTCTCATCCTTCAGTGCGTTTCCGTTTATTAAATTACTTTAAATTAGCGGCTTAATTGATTTTATACCGAAAAATTTGTGATTTATTTAAGAACATTATTTGGAGTACAATATTTTCATGTGTTTTTTGCCTATTAGTTACAAAATTGATCATAAATAAATTACAAATACAATTACGAAGGAAATTCGTCACAATACCGTATTTATAACCATTATAAATTTAGTACCACGTCGTAACTTTGTCTTATAGCGTAATTAATATGTACTTTTGTACAATTATGGGAATAAAACTAACATTGCTTTTGTATAATGAATGAATGAAATGAATGTTGTGTTTATTTTTTATGCTTAGTAAAAATATGAACGTTTAAATAAATAAAGAGAGCTTTTTTTTACTTTACTGGTAGATAATTAATAAATATTAAGGATAACTTCATAAGTAATAGTAAGGGATACTTCATAGGGCTTTTAATAAATATAAAGGGTAACTCCACAAGTTATTACTTGTGGAGTGGAGTAAGGGAAGAAAATAAAAAAAACTAAGACCTTTTTTAAAACAAAGCATATTTATGGAATAACAAAATACTATTATCATTATCAGGCTACTGGTATTAAATTTAATATTCCATCGACGTAAAATAGCATAATTTTCTTTTTTCTAAAATAAATTAATAACTTGTCAAATTTTGCCATTTTACTAGTCGTATTGTTAAAAATATTATTTGTTATTTATATATATCGTCTAATCAGATAGAAATAAAAACATTTATTGCCTTGGATGTGATTTGAACACATATCAATCGGTACATTATAATGATGTCGACAAGACCTCTACAATAACAAAATGTATGTAAAAAATAAATAAATAAAATACTCTTTATTGTACAGTAGAAAGACAAGACACATACATGTATTAATACTTAGAACATACACACACACATAAATATATAAGTAAATACATACTACTTTGCTTATGAACATAGATTCATAAAATAAACTTTTTCTTTTATTATTATGTGTATTTTTTTATTATGTATGTATAATGTATACAAAATAAACATACTGAAAGGTTTCTATTTACTAGCTAACGAACACTGCGCTCATTTTTATGGAGATTGAGTAGACGAAAGTTTCATAATATCAGATCACACCAGAGCCGACTCTTTATATTAAATTTGGCTGTATTTTTCATTGAGCTATTTTATTTTTTTAAATTCCATTGGGATCGTTGTGTATAAGTGTGACATAAGATTACATGAACGATGACCTTATGATAAATAGTTAATGTATTTAAAAGAGAAATGTCATAATTAAGTTATATTAGCTATTAAGAAATTTATAATTCTATTCGTTACAACAAGTAACCATTCACTTACCTGAAAAATCGAATTTGTAGCTTTTTCTTGTCTTAGATAAAGCGAACTTATAATATCATTTTATCACAATTTGTATTTTGAGATAAAAATATAAAACCATACTCAATAAATTACGTCTTGTAAAGACTAAATTACGCAAGTTGTTTGAAGCAATTTTGACACAAACATATTTCATGATATATAATTGTAGTGTCCCTGCATGTGATGGGTAATTATAAGTTTCAGTTTCAGTGAAGTACGGCGCGGTCCTCGCAATTAACGGGATCGCTGTATAGTTCGCGTTGTACATTGTTGGTCCTAGTTTAAGAGCTTGTCCTAGCTTATTGGTTTGACGCAATTCAGGCGGCTTTTAATGATTTAGCACATGAATATAATATTTCAAAAAAATTTTCATATGGAGTACTCCAATTTGGAGTAAATATTAAAAATTACCTAATTTTATTCTTCTACAATTTAAAGCTCATTCTAATGTATGATGAATATGTGATTTAAACAATTCAGCACTTATACTCTTAAATACTCGTATATAGTTAAAATTTGTACCCGAAAAACATTTAAATAGTCCACTCCAGAGAGTTCGTGGTGCTGCCTGCACTTGTGCCGCTACAAGTGTGTCAACATAAACGCGGCAAGCTGTGGGTTTGATTCCTGCTCAAGGAAATAAAATATAATTAATTTTTTACTTTGATGTCGAGGCAAAGGACGGAATGAGTTGCGCTATTCAACACCTCCAAAATTCGGCGGAAAGTGGGGAGCGGAGTGTTTTAATACTATACTCCCTCTGCCTACCCTGCTACATGCGGGATCCAGTATCAACTAATCGTCTGCTATAAATTGTTTTTAAAACAATACTTCCATCATGTTACATTACAGCCATTCAAATAGAAAAATAATACACATTTTGTTAATACAATAAAACTTCTTATTGTTACTTCTACGGCACTAATTTATGCCAACGTTGAAATGACATCATCTTTTCAGTATTTATCATATAAAGCGAATCAAAAGTTCAATTTGCATAAAATTACATATTTTATTACTTACGAAATAATCAAATCAGCTTTACGCTGTATCCCGCACGCAGCAGGGTAGGCAGAGGGAATATAGCGTTAGTACACTTTGTTCCCCTCTTTTTACTAAATTCTGGAGGCATTACGTGTTAAATGGCGGAACTCAACGGCGCGCTTCTTCCTCGATACCAGTGCGAAGAAGTGCGGAAACATAAATTCAAGTAAATATTTCGTTTCCTCGAGTGGGCCTATAAAAAAATCATTAAAATTCTTGAACGACTGAAGAAGAAATAAAAATTATTAAAAAAAACGTGTTTTGCTTCTGTTACTTTTATAAAGATTTTTATTTTAACTTCACGCTGTATGTAGCAAGGTAGGCAATGCGCGCCTAATCTTGACACTCTGCTTCCCATTGTAGTTGTATAAAGATGCCGAGAAGTATTTTGATAGTATACATGAAATGTACCAAATTGACCCCTTTTACAGTTTTATTATACTTATAGATTTATCTAATAGATATATCTACAATCGAGAGAAAATTTATATATTTTTATGTTTTAATTATGTGTTATGTTTTTCGTATGTGTGTTCTTTAAATCACATTATATATTTATTTGACTTCCCGTTATTTGCTTCGTAATGCTTTTTATGTTTTTATTACGTTTATTTTATTTAAAAATAAAATTGGATAAAACTGAGAATCATCCAACACGGCCTCTTTATTCATAAATGAAAAAAGATTTCACGAGAGTTTACAAGTTGACATTCAGCTTTCAATTCTATTCAAAAGCGCACGAGATTTCATTTTTATTCAATGACATTTTAATGCTTTTGTTGATCGTCTTTTGAATGAAAGATACACTCAAACATACAGTTTGCAACAGTTAAAATCACTTAGATGCATTATTTAAGTGTTTACTGCATAATAAGAAAGGATATTCAAATATTATTATAAATAAATTTTCACTTAGCTCGATACATAAGTCTTGTAACACACATAAACTAAATCTGGATTAACTTACCATATTTCACGACGTTACTTACTCTGAGTGAATGACAGACAGTGGAAAGTGGAAACCCTCGGTTGACCTACAAGGACTCAGGATTAATAATACGGGAGGAATGTTACGTAAAAAATATAAAGAAGGGGGCATGTATTTTGACGTAAGTGAGAGGTGGCAGTGTGAAAGAGGTATGCGGGGTCCGTAGCGTAAAGGTGAATTTAAACGTATTAATAATAATATAATATAAATTTAACTTGCATTTAACAGTTGCTTAGTTTCGAAACTATTTTCATAACTTTCAATATACAAAATATGAAAGAAATAGCTGAGTCCGCTGTAAATCTTTATTTACAGCGGACTCATCCATATTCATCTATTACGATATTACCGGTCACCATTTAAATCACATATGTGTGTACTGTAGAAATAAGTTAAACTTCTTATAATCATAAATGAATAAGAGAAAGTTTATCCTCGCTTAAAGGCTCGGTAAGCGCGTTGTCAGAATGCAAAGGGATCAACAGATTTCATGTAATTAGTTGAGACTTAATATTCTGTTTGTTAGTTTACGTTAAATTTTACTGGATTTCTATGATATTAATTATATTACATTTAGGAAGTAGTTTGAAATATACTGAAGATAAAGGCTTTATGTGTTTTGAGTCGTAAAATATTTATGTTTGTAATTAAGTTTGATTACCTTGGTTTAACCACTGCGTATTGTATTTTCTTGTAACAAGAGCGAACAACAGAAAATATGGAAAATTTAATGTCTTTAGTAGGAAAACAAACTGATAACCCATATAGCATGACAGACCTGTGTTGAATTGAATCGATAATCGGAGTACTCATAAATCAAATACAATGCCATAAAATATACACATTTGCCAATGAAACGACACTCGTGAATATATTCATTTATCGTCTTGACATTAGAGGAAATTTATATGAAAGTGTATTCGACGGCGCGTGTTATCGCTTGCCACGACTTTTGCGGTTATTACACTTTGAATTGGAATGCCTTCTTCCTTCTTCTTGGCTTGTATACCTTATTGCATTAAAATATTTAAATAGAATGAAATAAGTTGTTTTTGAAAAATTAATTCCGGCATTGCCTGTAATTTTTTTATATTAAAAGAAAATGTTAAGCAAACAATACAACGTATTGAATAGGAACCGTTAGATCAACTAGAAATAAAGATTGAAGAATTTCAACGGCACGCAGAGTATTGTGATGCAGATTCAAAATAAAGTACTATGGTGGGGACCATATTGAAGTTGAATAGTATTTCTGTATACAAACTATAAACGTGCCTCAGAATTCCTCTTCGATTGATATATCTTATAATCTAATTATATTTGTTGCAGTCTGTCACTAATTAATCATAATATCTCTCTTTGATCTACCACATTTTATGCCGTGGGATAGCGAGTGACTGAAAGATCAGCGTATGATGAAATTTAAATATTTGAAAAAGGAGAAGGGAGTGTCTTAATACAAAAGTCTCTCTATGCTTAAAAAACTTAACTTTCTGATTTGAAAGGCATAAGAAATATGGACATTTATTGTTTTCCATTTTCATTTTGCAATATTATTTAACAGGGACATAAAGCGTGACTGTTAAGTCAACTGTTTGTGGGTTCGACCTCTACCCGAGGAAATTAAATAGTTATTTAAATTTATATTTTCATTTTTTCGCTCTGGTATCGAGGCAAATCGTGGCGTTAAGTTTAGCCCCTAAACACGTATGCAATGCATCCAGAGTTCAGCAGAAAGTGCGAAACGGAGTGTCTTAACACTACGATCATTTTGCCTATTTTGCTGTGTCCGGGATAAAGCGTGTAGCTGAAAAAAAAATCAATAATCTAATACAAGTAACAAGCTAAAGCCACTTAGCTAATTTCTTTTGACTCATGTAACTTTTCCCTTAAAAAGTAAGTTTCGATACAGAAACAGCAAACCCATTAACAGCTCCACTCCACTCCAGCATATATACATTAAATACGCGATTTCGAGCAAAATGAATAAAAATATATGGAGTGTAAATCTGAACGTAACAATGACGTAGGCCTACACGTCTACGCGTGGTCGTAGACGCAGGTGTAGGCAATTTCAATATCTGTTACCATTTCGTGGAAGCAGTTTTAACACCAATTAAACTTTTATAAGAAATTTTAACTTACACTTAGATGTTGTTATGTTGCTTATTTTATTTAAGGTTTAAATAGTCTGGGAAAATTGTGGTTGAGTCACAAGTGGTGATTTGGTCGATATAAGATAATTCCTATTTCGCTTTATGTACAATTAATTTAACAGTGTTTGAACTAGTGCTTCTGATATTTTCGCCAAGCATCTAGGTCATTTGAGCTATACGACCACATAGGTACTGCAACACACCCCAGTATCAGCCCACCCCACCCCAGTATCAGCTTGTCCCATTTGATCGCATACAACGTAGAGCCGTTCGAATCATTAGGGATCCAATGAGCTGTGAAAGGCTTGACACTTTGGCTTTGCGTAGAGACGTCTCCTCGCTGTGCGT
>DWGR01000949.1:0-18317 GCA_018247715.1 Heliconius burneyi
CCTGATAGTAAGTGATCACCGCCGCCCACGACACCGCGTAACACCAGAGGAGCTACTGGTGCGTTGCCAGCTTTTGTGGTGGTTGGGCGCCGGAGCCCGGCATTACCTAATGCGAAACGCAGTGGCAGAAAGCCACTACTTCACGCCGGTTTTAAATGCCGGGGGTGGTAATGATCCGGTCGAGTCTGTCCATGCGTGTCGCCATTGCTGCCAACGTGACTCTTCCATTCGTACTTTAGTCGCCTCTTACGACACCACCAGTATGATCCCTTATTCATGGAACGCATCATAACTGGCGATGAGACATGGGTCTACGAGTATGACATGCCAACAAATCAACAATCATCGAAATGGCAGACCAAAAACGGGCCAAAACCGAAAAAATCGCGCCAAAGCAAGTCAAAAGTGAAGATGATGCACTGTTTTCTTCGATATTCGAGGTGTGATCTACTATGAATTTCTTCCGGAGGGATAAACAGTCAATAAGGAATACTATTTAGCTGTATTGAGGCGTTTGCGCGAGAAAATCCGTCGGAAACGGCCGGAATTATGGAAGGAAAATTCGTGGATTTTGCATAACGATAATGCACCATCGCAGCGACCTCACGTCATGAACGAATTTAAGACCAAAAACTCGATAAATACCATCGATCAACCACCGTACTTACCAGCCGACTTTTTCCTGTTCCCTAAACTCAAATTGCCACTCCGAGGACACCGTTATGAGTCAATTGAAGACATAGAAGAGAATTCGCCGCGAGAGCTAAAGAAGATCCCGGAAAGTGCTTATATAACATGTTTCGAACATTGGAAGAAGCGTTGGCACATGTATATTGCATCAAATGGGGCCTATTTTGAAGGCGACAAAATAAATATTGATGAATAAATTAATACTTTTTGTTTTATTTACATTTTCCGGATACCTTATTGTCAGAATATATATGAAGGGTTTAATAATATGGCTTAATTATAGTTATTATAGCTATTCTTGTTATAAAACCATTCAAACTAATTCTTGAAATAAATAATATGATAGAACATTTATCAATTGGTGTAAGCATTTTAGAGATTAACGAAAACTCAAAATAATATTTAAAAATCTTTAAAAGAAATATTATTTATTTAATAGAAAGTAAATATCGTAGTGGATTGGACGTACCTCCTAATTGTATGTTTGCCTTGGAATTCGATAAATAAAAAATAGAATGATTAATTTTCTTTTATATTTATAATTGATCGACTCGTGCTATTTAATGTTGAGTTCTTTGCCACTCAACACGCAATGCGCCCAGAACTCGGCAGAATGTAGGGAACGGACATTAGGTTCCCTCTGCTTCCCTGCTGTGTGCAGGATATAACGTGAAGCTGATGCTATTTAACACGATGATGATGTGATGAAATAGAAATAAAATTTAGCTAGTATAATTTATAGAGTGGAGTCGAAAGTGGTTGAGAACCATCGACAGCGAAGAAACATTAATTATAATAATTGAAACAATTAATTAATCTCACGTATAATATAAACCGTTCTTAATTCCGAGATCGATCTTGAGATGCCGTTTTTATTCTCAGATCTGGTTCATACGAGCCTGAGTGAGGTTATCTCATAAATCCTACGAATAAAAGTATATTTTTATATTTTATAAAAGGGGGTGGGACGACCACTTGCTAGATATACTGACGATCTGAAGTTGGCAGGAAACGGATACCCATCCGCTTCTAAATCCGCTCCGAAGATCTAGGGCGGAGCCGAGAAATGGGAAAAGCATATGTCCAACAGTGGACAATTGATGGCTGTCAATAGCGATGATGATGATACTCTATAACTCACCCATTTACATTACCACTAGTAATTTAAGTATTTAGGACTAAGGACCTTTCTTGAAATATCAGCTTAATAAATTAGATACTAATCTGTATGACTTCTTTTCAAATATTATATAATTAATGTAGCGAAGCAGGATAAGATAAATAATAATCATTATTGTACAATATCACATTTTATTCTTTATTATATTATATAACACAACATATATCTTTTGCAGATAAACTTTTTTGTTTCTCTCTATTAAACTTCATGCAAAATACTTAAGCTCAGCTTTACAAATTGGAATATATTATAAATAAAATGCCAACAATGTAAAATAGTTACTTTTGAATCATTCGAACAATTCATGTTGAGCATATAACGAATAGTCTCACACTGTCTGAATAGTCTCACACTGTCGTACAATATATCTCATAAATAAATGTAAATATATTAATAAATATAATTTTGTAACAACATTCATTGTTCAAGTGATTCAAAGTTCATATCTATTCAAATAGAAAATAAATTTCTTAAAAAATTATCGCACCATCGCCTAAGGCGGAACATGGTACCTAGGAAGCACCTATACGACTACCGCCTTGAAAACGAAAACGGTAAACAAACTATCAACGATCTGACAAAATTCAAACTCTATACCTAAGTTATTAGAATCATCCGTTCCGAAAGTATCGCGGGACATTTGGCTCGGCCCGTAACAAAACAGCTTAGTTTTTATTAGAAAAATATTTCTGCGTCTATAGCTACTCTAATGTATCGAGAGGGAAAGACACAAAAATATACTCCGTCTAATTGAAAATTGATTCGAGATCACTTTGAAGCCAACCTCCTGACTTCATATAGTACAATTTTAAAGCAATTATTTGAAACATAATCAGGTCTCCGTTTCATATATCATAGATAGATATTAGTTTTACATTTATCACGAATAATTAGGTACTACAGTCGATCTTTACATATATCCGTCCGTACGTCCATAACTCCTTATATGTCTACTACATTATGTTAAACATACTCCGATGTCCATACTACCATTTTATCTAAAATTAAAAAATGTCCATTTAAAAGGAGTCTCATAGCAATATAATTATGCCTTTGTAATATTTATTATTCATTATTTCAATAACCGAGCAACAATCTTACAGGAAAATGTGAATACGTTTACGCTCATGACATTAATATTGCAAATTATAATATGCACATAAAAATAGCTACATGATAAATATTGATGTATATTTATCATATATTTTAAATTGCGTCTTTTGAAAATGTTACCTAAAAGTTAAAAATTTACTTACTCCATAACATTTAGTGAAAAATATCATTTTCTTTATAAAATATTGCATTACAATAAATCTATATATGTAATAATCAAACCAATAAACAGCAGATTTGAGTCACAAGCCTCATTACCGTCTGGGGAGACATTGCGGTGCGGGCCTTGTTTGCGACTCGGGAAGCACCTCAGGAGTCCTGGGCCGGCGCCGACACGCCGCTGAGGCGCTGCTTCTCCGTCTCGATGTACTCCAACAGCGCCATGTATATGAACTTGTACTGGGCCTCGTTCTGCACCATCCCGGACCGCTGGTCGCGGACCATTTGCACCGTGCGGTGTATGTCTATCTCGCAGTCGAAGCCTTCTTTCCTTATTTGATCAAGTATCATGTCGATGACTATGAACGTGCCGGTCCTGCCGATGCCGGCCGAGCAGTGCACACACACGGCGGCCTGACTCGGAGGGTTGGATCCCGTCATTATTTGGTCCAACCTATAGTTGACGTCGAGTAAAATATTCAATACACGCCCAGGCTCGGAAGGCACGCCATGGTCGGGCCACGCGGTGAAGTGAAAATGATATATGGTTCTTTTAACGTTTGGTTCATCTTTCTTCGTAACGACAAAACGCCTCAAAGTGTAGTCCTGAGTGGAGGACTCGGATTCGTTATAAATAGTATATTTTTTGATCACTTCAGTTTTGTTTAATTCGGGCCAGTAACGCTCGCATTTAACTTTGCCGCGCTCTATCTCCTTGGTCGTCATTATTATAATACGCACGTCCTCCTGCCATATCATCGACCAAAACTGGTAAATCGTAGTCGAAAGGCAACCCTGTGTAGCGATGTAAAGCTTATTGTACACTATATATGTGTCGCCGTTCTCTACAATTTCTTTCGATTTCGGTATCGTTGTATTAACATAGTTAGGGTTTGTACGGAGCACGGTGGGTTCGAAAGTGGGTGTGGGCTTATGAGTGCCGTTTCCGTATCCCTTCAAAATTTCCCTCGGTTTTTCTTCAGTTATTATAACACCAGTGTTTGTCGGAGAAAGCTTATCTTTGATTCTAGAAGCACCATCTTTCGCATGAGGAGAGTTATTTTCATTACTTCCATTCAAATCTTGCGAATCTAAATTAGTATCTATAAAGTCGCACCGAATGTAGTTAGCGTTTATATAATCAGCACCCGCAGGAGGGTCCGTGGGGATATCTCGTAAAACGACGCGAGTGTGGTCGAATGGAATAATATTTTTATATCTGTTTTTTCTTATATTCTCCGGCTTGGACCCTTCCATTCTATCGAACAATTGCAAGTTTTCCATCATTTGTAACGTTTCGAATTCTTCCCAGAAGCCCTGTTTGTACGCCATACTTTCGATCGGCCCCTCGTTTTCCTTTTGCAATTGTTTAACTCGCGTGTGAAAGTGTTGCACTTGGATACGCGTCGCATTGAACGGTTGAATAAGCCTTAGCACTTCACCGTTAGTTTCGACCATGGGAAAGCTGCGATAATGTTCGATTAAGCTGACGAGGTCCTCGAACTGTTGGCCGCCCCCTACATCGTATTTATTATCTTGCCTTCGTATTATGACATGCGTAACTCGATCTCTCGTACGAACAGATAAAACGAAGTCCCCGGGTTGCCTTTGCGATTCGCGAACTAGAAAAGAACCGTTTTTCCCGTTTTCTAACATCATTCTCTCAGCTTCTTTAGCTGTTAGCTGTCCGTGATACCATCTTTCCGTTGTCGGATCAGCACAATTCAAAGGGGTTTTTAATCGAATAATGTTCCCATTCTTCTCTCGAAGTTGACCCTGGTTGTCCATATAATATTGTACTAACTCAGAGAGAGTTGCAAATTTTTCACCACCGTAGAGATCTAGAAATTCGCCATTATTCTGAATTTTTATATGCGTGACCTCTAATCCCCTTCTAACTGATAATGTGAAATCTCCCTTATTACTCATGCTTGGTCGAGCAAGAAAGTATCCATCTCTACCTCTCTCTAAAAGTAATTTCTCTGCATCTATTCCATTTAATGATGGATGGAACCACCTCCGAGTTATCATCTTACTCTAACAGAAGCACCACACCTATACTTAAATGTATTTATCAAATTAAAATATTTACTTTCTCTTGTTTAAACCTCCATATGTCTTCAGTACTCATCTGCAAAATAAGAATTTTAAATTTTAAGATTCATAAATGACTGATACTTAATATTTTCTATATCTTTAAGCTATAATCTGCAAATAATAGAGTAGCAAGGGAGAATCTAGAACTGAAACATTCCATTCCCTATGTACCACCCAATCATTTGAGACATTGTATATTGAGTAGTGGAATGCCACAACTGTTGTATACAATCAGATGCTTTGCTGTTGTGCTCTGACAATACCTTGCTATCCACAGTATAATTATTTGAATATATAAAGTTAATAAATGATTATTATAGTGTTATATGATAAAATAAATATTAATGAGCATTAAAATAAAGATGAATAATGGAGTGACACATTGTATAGCAGTACTGTATAGGGTAAGCAGAGAGAAACTAGTGCACACTCTGCCAAATTTTCGCTGTGTTGCATGTTCAGTGGCAGAACTACTATCCACCACTGAACATGCAATGTGTTTACTGTAGCACCAGAACAAAGAAATAAAAATATCAATAAATATTAGTTAATTTACCCACATGGAAATTGTACCCACAATCATCGCATTAGTCACACCCTTGTGCCCCTACATTATGACTGCATCCTATACATCTTAGTACTTTTTATAAATATTTTTTAAATATAGTTTTTTGAGGTTACATTTATGAGTAAAAGCACAAAATGTATAAATAGATAAAACATGACAAGTTATATATAATTATAGCACATATTGCCTGATATAAACACCAATACTCATTATTTACAAATTATTATATTATCTGGCAAAAATATAAAATATGTATAATTAATGTGACAAATAAGATATGAGAACTATAGAAATTATATGTATTGAGGTATAACATACACAAAGGTATGTTTAAATGAGGAAGTCAACATTTTAACCAAGTCTAATGATGATTCTTGTTATAATTGCAATAAATACTCACCTCAAAAAGGCACCACTGCAATTTGTAGACCACAGTTTTTTTCAAAATCGTAATAAAATAAACTTAAGTGTTGTTGCTATGCTGACTTTAGACTTTTTGTAACACGGTTTTCAAGGGCGTATTCACAAGTTAACTAATACACATGAATCGAGATGTTTAATATTAAAGTAAAACTAAGCTTTATGCACCGAACATTAAAAAATACTATAATAAATGTGTAAACATAACCCTTTTTTAAACAAAAAGCCAAAAATTAATTTTATCCTTTGATGGCTTGCGGAAATGTCACGCAACTTTTTTCTGACGTTTTTTGCCCTATGTCAAAAATGTCAATGCATGATAGGTGAGCGAGAGTTGCAAGCACTAAAATTACATAAAAAATATTACAATGTTAATTATGTACCAGTATAAGTCCCTTTGGTGTGTAATTTAAAATGTTTAATGGCAGAAATAACTATTTAGGCTACGATGAGCCCTGGTTTCATATCACCAACTTTTAAATATTTAATATTTTGAATAGAAAAGAAACAGATTTTACCAAATTTATATTTTTTAGTTACAAGAAATATTACTAATTTTCATTGTTTACGTTTTCAGATGAGTTCTTCTGAGATTTTCCAAAGTAACTCGAAATTACTTTTCGAACCCCGTGACGCTTGCTGGGAGACGAATTCTCTCCTTGTTGATTTGCTGACTTTTGCCAATGTTCGGCAAAACTCTGGCGTCTGAATACTTTGCCTAATGACTGCCATTTTTGTTCAGCTGTTATTTCTTTTTCTTCAAAATTGTCTTTGCTACCCGAAGCTCCATCTCCCTGAAACATATTGTATTCATCTGTTTGTATAGTATAATATTTTTTTATTAAAGTAATTTAATGTTACTCATACTTACATCATTAGACTTACTTGAACGAAGCTGAATTCGAAAAAAGTTAGTAATAGATTTCTTCCAGGTCTTTGCATTTTTATAAGAATTAATTTCTGTAGTACCAATTTCTTCTACTCGCGTTTCACTATTCTTACTGATTTTTTTTTCATCCATTGATCCAACGTCAGATTGCAACTGAGCTCCTTCAGGACATAACATTTTACTGTAAATACTTATAAACTTTAATTAAAACAATTCAAAATTCCTAAATTCTTATGTTATATTTGTTGTTATGTCATTTATTGTGGACTCAAAATTAAAAAAGGAAGACTTTTTATTTTTACTCTTCATATAGTTAAAGGTTTTATATTAATAAAAATATTTGTAAATACCTTTATAATAATATTTATTTCATTAATATTAAATATTTTTTCTACATTTTATTTTTTTAATTTTTTTATTTTTTTATTTTTTTAACATTTTATAACAGAATATTCATATTATTATTGTTTTATTCCTCTGAACGGTACTAACATGCTTAGAATTTACAAAGAAATGATCAAAATGTCACTGGGCATATTGTATTTATTGACAAATTAAAAAAATAGAAATCCAGAAAACACAAAAAGCGGGAACACTTGTGGCGCCATTTTTGATTATATTTTTTATTACTTTGCTCTCAAATCAAAATGACATCCACAACTACAGCAACTAACCAAGTAAGTTAATAATATTTTATAATATATCAATGTGAAGAAATATTTATTTGTGTTATTTTTTCTTTATTCAGACTGTTGCGGAATGGGTAAAAGTGTTTCCACGGCAAGTTACCGAATGTTACACAAGCTCTGTTACATTCATGAAACAACTGACGACTGTGGCAATAAGCACAATAACTTATTTGAAAAATATCCTTCCTGACGATAGTTATACGGAGGAAACTTTAGGTGGTATAAAAATAAAAATTCTCAAGAAAAAGTGTAGAGATGATGTAGCTCAATTTTTAAGTACTGCTTTGATACAATCTTTTGAGGCGTTCGATAAAAAATATGTAAGTTAATTGCAACTACTCTATTCATAGTGAAAGTTAATTATAGTAACAACATAATATTAAATTTTAATTTTTGCACAATTCAAACAAATATAAGCATATTAGTAATATTTAAGTAAGCCAATATTTATGTAAATTTTGTTCCATTAAATTCTTTACTCTAGAGCATTGTTTTATATTTATATTGATTTCAGCTACACCAATTAGTATTTTGCGTTTACGAATACGAGTGTAAGATGGAAAATTTGATAGAATATCACACTTTCGAATATTCTTACAACGACGATGCGGTGACGATGAATGTTCATTCAAAAAGTCGTAACAATATCAATCATACAATGAAATATTCTCTTCAGAATATTAGAGAAATGACGATAAGTTTATTGAATGCGTATGTTGATGTATTGAAAAATCAAACGAATGAACCGCCTTCCTCTTACGATATCAGTCTTCGTCTTCATTATAATGAAAGTAAGTGTTGTTAGTATTAATTTTCCATGTTCAAAATGTTTTTTTTTATATGTTTTTACTATAGCTTATTTTACTTTTTTGATCGAAGTAGGAATCAACTTTTTTATAGTCATTTTTAGAAGCAATGTTTTTCTTAAGGAATTGACAAGCGGTTAAGCTTGAAATTTATATTGTCAGATTAAAAAGTTAGATAATAACTCCTAGCGTTATGTTATAATACTTGATGTTCCTATATTAAGCTTACTCTTATATTTTAATACTATTCTCAGATGCACCAGCCGACTACCAAGCGCCGGGATACCATAACGACGAAGAGAATGATCACTTAGCGAATTCATTAGTGTGTGGTCTCAAAGTGGGCAGTGTGAAGACGTCATTCCATGAACTGACCGTTTATTGTAATATGAAGGAATATACTAACTCCATGAGCCATGAGGCTATTGTAAGTGTGTGTATTAAATTGCACCTATTATTTATTACATACTAGTTCATAAGTATATAGGTAGTAAAGAAGTAGGGAATCGTTTAAGATAGAGATTTCGATCTCTGCTTTTTGTTAGTTTTTGAAATTGCATCATTTTGAGTATCTTAACGCTAGACTTTATCATATCAAATGAGGGAAATAATTATACAATTTATTATCATAACAATAAAAAAATGTAATTAAGCGGTGGTCAAGAAGTAGGACACGATAATTAAATAATAAAATAATTTAATATGAAGTTAAATAATTTATTAATGTAGGTATTTATGTACAGTACGGTCGACGAGGCGTGACCACCCTAAGGTTAGGTTTTCTGAACTTTTATAATAGCTCTTGCAAAAAAGTCGCGTGGAAGTCGAGTCTGCGCAGCCGTCTACGGCTAAATTCAGGGCGGCCACGTCTTATCGTCATCTATTTAAAAATGAATAAATTATATCGTAGAGAAAAAGAGGCGATTTTATATTATGTTTTCAATTGATGTTTCAGCCATCCGATAACGCACCAATTATTTCAAATGAAATTGATTTATCTGGTAAGTATGAAGGAAATAGCTTAAATAAAAATAAAATATAGATATTAGAAATAAATAGTTTAAACTGTTTTTAAATACAATTATCCACTTTTATAGTTTATATTTAATCACGTTACATTTCTCGATATCAAATAATTATACTTAAAAATAATAAAATTACTATACTTTGTACGCTAATACAAATATTATACCCTCCCTTTACTTTTTTACTATGGGAAATAGCGATTATTATATAGATGTATAATGTAGGGCGTTACACCGACCGATCAGAGGACGGCAGCCGAGTAGTATGTCCATGCACTAAAACTGATTTCGAAGAAAATGGAATGCTTACTTGCCAGTGAGTGTTTTTAAAGCAATATTTAATTTAGCAAATAAAATAGCAAATTTACTAGTGCTTGTAATGTATGACACATGACATATTAGCATATGTCATACATTACAAGTGTCGGCAGTACATTATTTTTAGGTTCACTCTGTATCCCGCACATTGCAAGGTAGGTAGAAAGAACCTGGGAACCTATTGTTAAGACACACGTAACTTTCTGTTTCCACCTTCCACCGAATTCAGGAGGCAAACATCGAGAATCGAAAGATTAATGTAATATACAGAGTGGAAGCGTGCACTGACGCTTCTGACACCTTTTACGGGAACAGCATATAGGGTAAAATATATTAAACCTATATCTAAAGAAATAAATCAAGCAAGCATATGCTAGTTACCTAATTTCTACTTGTTAAAGCAGTAGGAAAAATTCAGAAAATTATAAATTTGTGGTTAAATCCTAAAAATAATAGCCACTAGTTGCGCAGGCGAAGCTACACCTGAATTTCAGAAAAAGCTAAGACCTTCGCGAAAGAATCCCGCTTGTCCGTTTTTTTTTATCGTTGTAGTGGGGTTAGAAAATATTTCCTATAATAATCAATTACCAATAACCATAGCTTCATATAAAAATAATTTATTATCTTATAACAGATATGCCCATATTTAATAACATAGTCCTTATATTTTCATCGAAAAAAGAAATACATATTTTACTAAATTTAAGGCCAGTTGTGGTGCAAGGGCACAAAGTGTGATTGTAAACGCGTAATTATGGCTGTGATCCCCACTTGAGGAAATGAAATATTTATTTAATTAATTTATTTAGTTAATTTCCACCACTTAACATACATTGAAAATTTGGTGGAAAGTGGGGATCAGAGTGTCTCAAGACTACTTACTGTGCGTGTTTTTTTTGACTTGATATAAAAAGTTTTAAATACTGAAGGTAGGTACAGATCCGTACCCTGATTTACCTCCTCAAGTTACTATCATTACATCAAAGGTATAAATTGTTTTCACTGTAGGTATTGTAACACGCAACAACACGCAGCGTGTTTCGGCAAGTTGTGTGTCACTCCAGACATACAGCACTGTTGCACGGCGTGCTACGACGGCGACCGCGGGCGCGTTCCTACTGACTCCAAGCTCGCGGCGCTGAAGAATCGTGAGAGAAAGGTTTGTATAAACGGTTTTTGTTTGTGAATATAAATTGAATGAAAGAATTAAAAAACCTCCAACGCAACAATCTCTTAAAAGTAAGGAAAAGACTAGAAACGTCAAACCTGAAACATCCCTTTGTGTACCTTGGGTGTTAAAAAGTTGTTTTTTTAAGCGATCTTTATTAGAAGAATTTCTTATTAAATAGTAAATTTTCAATTGGACGCCTTTATGGTGCAGCAGAACAACCGCCGACTTTAAGTGCGATGGTTGTAGGTTCAATACACACTTAATCAGGAAAATTAACATACTAAAATTATTTTCTTTTACCCGCTCTCGTAAGACGACAATGAAGTCT
Source organism: Heliconius burneyi (assembly GCA_018247715.1). Classification (NCBI taxonomy): domain Eukaryota; kingdom Metazoa; phylum Arthropoda; class Insecta; order Lepidoptera; family Nymphalidae; genus Heliconius; species Heliconius burneyi. The sequence continues at coordinate 11,454 of DWGR01000949.1, forward strand.
TTTCCACTGATATTACCGTACTTTTGATTGTGATTTGATGAAAAAATTACATATTTAAATGCCCCCCGAGTGAAAATCGAACTCACAAACGTCGCATTTAGACTCCCTCGCTTGTGCTCCTGTGCCATGAAGGCCTCAATATTAATAATAATTATTAGTTCTACAATATATTATAATATCCACAGTATCTTTCTATATTCCGCCGGGCATTACGCTTTTGCGAAGAAAAGCCTCTATTGTGTGTGAAGGATTTCATGCAAAAATTTTGTATGACTCAGAGGAATGCGTTCAAATTAATAAATAGTCTATATTCAGAAGGCATTTTGAAAATAAATCCGCAGTTGGAGTGAGTATTTTTGAAAGCATTTATTTATAGTCAATAATGTTATTTATTATCTATAATGTTCTTTTTAGCATAATTATGTTTTTTTTTAATAAAGAATTTCTTGATTTTGACGTAATTGTTTTATAGCTAGTAATGGTGAAATAATTTCCTGGAATAGAGTCGAAACTTGTATTTATAACTCATTAAGTGTTTGTGCTGATTGGGTAATGGTTTTGCCTAGCTTGTTTACAGTAGAGTACAAACTAAATGCTACAGTAAAAAATATAATAAAATAAATGTAAGAATCGAATAATTTATATTTCAGTCCAACTCCTCAAAAAGTTATTATTGAAAAAGTGAATGAAGTGCAGGTAAATTATTTTCATCCTAAAGAAGATGATATCGTAGGTCGTCTTCTAGCGGAAACGTTGTCTCAAGACGATCTAAATGACGTACTAACTCCCCTTAGTTTAAATTCTAATGGTGGGAACACTGAAACGAACGACCGAATCCTAAAAGAACGTTCGAATAATTTAACAGAAGATAGCACCGCAACAAGCACTCCCGCTTTAAAAGAACCTTTAGATAATTTGACAGGTAGCAACAATGGCGACTTGACGGATTTGAATTACTTGACATTACAAGAGTACCGTGCGGCGTTGCCTACAAATAGTATTAGCGCGCCAGACGCGGCGCCGGCGATGCGCACACGCTCAAAACGGAAAATTCATTGCGAAAATAATAAACCTTCTGAAAACCTCCGTGGTAACTTCAAACGCGTGAGAGGTTTATGTTATAATTAGATTTTTTTTAAAATTATTTAATTAATTTAATTTATTAAATTTGAAGTTGTTTTTTCATCCAGCATATTGCTTTTTGTTTCATTTCCCAATTAAAATTAAATACATAAAAATTGTTAAACTTATTACTTTTTGATTTTCGTTCTTAATACATAATAATTCTAATTTATGTATAAAGTATTAATCGCTCTTAATACTTAATACATAAATACATAATTTTTATTCTTCCAGTTTCTTAATTAAAGTATACTATGCTTTTGCCTTATAACTACTTATTTACTTTTAAATTAACTTTATGCATTGCAACAATAATAACTGATCTCTATATATAATAAAACAGTAAAAATATTTTGTCTGTACATTTAATATTTTTGACTGAAATGGATAGAGGGACACTTAAAAAGAATAATAGAAAGCAAAAATATTTTTTTTGAAATTCTTGTCTTTCTGTATGTATGGTCACGCACATCTCCGAAAATACTGAACCGATTATTTTCAAATTTTCACCATATGCTTTGTTTTAACTCAACATCTTAAGTTTGTTTCATCAAATTTTATTGAAAAAAAAGTTCGTCGTTTGAATGAACTCAAGGCATTAGTTTGCCTGTGAAAATTTTATAGCAATTTTTTCTGTATAAAGATGCACGGCGTCGTACATTATATTCAGATTGCTATATTATATTCAAAGGTTCAAGTCGTAATTAGTTCAACACACTGATGAAAACGACGACTTGATCTTCAAATCGTTGAATTTTTGAATTCTTCGGTTTGGTCGTTTGCAATAAATCTACGTGCATATACAAATGTTTAAAAACCTTCTTTTTACGTGTACTTTGTAATAACTATATATTTACCAATTGTACGTTTATAAGTATGTAGTTTTCTCCTTGAGGCTGTCGTGGCGCAGCGGCAAAAGGGTGTGACTGTGACGCGACGGTTGTGGGTTCGATACCCACTGAGGAAGTGAAATATTTATTTATGTTTATATTTCCATTTCTTCGCTCAGGTGTTGAGGCAAATCGCGGCGTTGAGTTCTGCCACTCAACACGCAATGCCTCCAGAATTCGGCAGAAAGTGGGGAACGAAGTGTCTTAACAGAGGGAACCTCCCTCGGCCTACCCTGCTGTTTGCGGGATACAGCGTGAAGCTAATTAATTTATATGATTTTTTAGTTTTCTCCTTTTGTGTAATATTGTCACTTTTTTACCGTACATTCTCCTTCGTATGTTTTCCATTCAACATGACATTGGCAAAGTGATTAGTGCTGGACTGGCACGCTCGGAACGCCATAAATAAATAACGTTCAGATAAGAAAGCAGGCGCAACGTTGGGTTCTGTCACTCAACACTTAATGTCTCTTGAATTCGGCGGTAAGTGAGGACCGAAACTGTCCTAACGGGAATTCAGTGTTTTAACATTAGGTTCCCTCTGCCTACTCTGCAACCAGTGGCGTAGTGAGGGGGTGGGGCAAGGGGGGCATGATGCCCCGGGCGCTACTCCCACAGGGGCGCCGAATGGTCCGCCAAACTATTTAAGTATAAATCATGTGTTGTCTGGGGGGGCGCTGAAGAAGTATTTTGCCCCGGCCGCGAGTTAAGCTCGCTTCTCCACTGCCTGCTACAAGCGACATACTGTGTGAAGTTTAATAAATTTAAATATGAAAATAAAACTAGTTAAAACAAAAAATATGGCATTTGCTACAACTCAAGTTAAAAAATCTATAAAAAGTATCATTATGTATATTTGTTTTCTTTTCTGTTTTGCGTACTTTTATATAAGTGGTGTATAAATAAAGAAAATAAATAAAATGTATTTTGTTTAATCCTACAAGGATGATATTGTGTTCTAAATTTAAAAAGGTTCTAAAAATATTGTTAATATACAGTTACAAATAAACAGTTTCATCTTTTAGACTTTTATAGTATCCAAAACTATTAACTGAAAACCAACCAAACAAAATATTACGGAAAACCCCGTCTTTTTTCTTATGAAGTTAATTTAGCAAGTTACCGGTTCATCAAAGTTTTCATTTTCATAGTCTCCAAAATTGGTAATTGCATGTCCCCAAAATCGGGGATCCCCCTTTGGATCTAAAGGCCTGTTGTTTGGCGGTATGACCGTTTTGCTTATTTTCTCTAATTCTTTAAGCATCTGGTCAAGAATATTTGGTTCACTGAAAAAAAAAAGATTATTGTGTTATATATAATGACTACCCTCATATATTACTTGTCAACAAGTGCATAAAAGCGCACAGCGACACGTGGCACAGCCAGGCCAGGCACCCAGAGCCTCACACGGCGCCCACCGACAACTGGAGCCTCAGAAGCGATCCCACTCCGCGCTTTCGAGGGTGCAGGAAGACCTCGTTACTCTCCGCTGCTAATGGAGACACTACCTAACTGGGCGGCACATTTTCGGTCACTCCACGACAGGCTAGGCCACGCACCCAATGCACGCCCCTTCGGTAAGGACGTACGCTTCACGCCAACCTCCGAGGATAAGTACTGCACTATCCAGCGGTACCTCTCCGAGCTTGAGAAAGCAGAACGCATCTCCTGGTTTTCCTACGCTCTCTCATCCGTGATTTCCCGGGGCTTCTAGGGCGTCCGTGATTTCCTCGGGAAACGGCCATCTGACCTCCAAAACCCCTGTGTGGGGAAAAACCGGGGAAAGAGGAATAGGACAGATAGAAAAGGGGATTGTAGGAAAAAGGAGGGGATTAAAAGAAGGGGACACCACTCCTATGGGCTGGATGGAGGTTATAACAAGTTATTTTCTACCATACCCCAAAAAAAAACTCATCGGACCAATGGCCCACCCCAAAGATGCGCGCATATTTATGCGTGGAGATGGAAAATCACAGTCAGAGGGCTTAGTCTTGATACCGTTTACCCTCTCCTTCCGTGGGGGTCGAGAGAGTGGAAAACATGGAAACGTGGCATTCTCACATTAGCCGTCGAAGCGATAGGACTGCATGGACACAAAGTACTTGCAAAACACATCTACGTGGCCTTATTCCACTTCGAAAGACGGATATCATTTACGTGACCTCAGTGATGCTGATGTCATGCTTCTTAAAATCACCTGTGGGGAGCCTTCTGCACCATATATATTATGTATAGATAACATACGTTAAGTAACTTGCCTGCCCGCGAGATTTATAGTCTCACATGGATCTTCTTCGATGTTAAACAAACACGGAGCCTTCAGTGGGTTGCAGGCTATCTTGCTAAATGTATCGCATTTTAATGTCGTTTTTTCCCTGAAAAATGTTATTTTAAAAAAGTTTTTAGTTTTATAATACATAGTTAATTTATTTAGAAAATAAACTTTATAATAAGACAAGCAATATTTTTTTTACAATCAAAAATTATTAAATAGTTAAAATACTTTCAAACACTTAATGCCATTTATATTTATATATAAAGCACTTGACAACAAATAACTATAGAAAATAGAGAATTAAGAATAGAAAATTATCAAAAAATACAAAGAAAAACATTTTCTACGCTTGTTTCCGTCATTTATGAGTTATTCATCGATTTATTTAATCTCTAAAAAATCACGGTTTTTTACATAAGAAATCATTATTCTGAGAATCTATATGTCTGAAAAATAGTAAAAATAATACATATTTATAGCATCACGCGTTATATGTAGCATATATGTAGCAGGGTGTCTAGGAACCTAGTGATAAGACACTCAGTTCCCATCAAGTTAATTTCGTTTGTTTTTCGACAAATTGTAGAGGTATTGCGTGTTGAGTATCGGAACCCAACTCCGCGCTTTGCCTTGTTACTAGAGCGAAAATATTACAAAATTAAATATTTCATTTCCTTGACTGAGAATTGAACCCACAACCAGCCGAGTTATTTTTATAATCGGACGCTTGTGCCACTTTTTACCATACATAAATTTACTAAATTACCTAAGTTCAAAAATTTTTTCCATATTCGGCATTAAGTCCATTTCTCCCAAAGCACGCCCAGCTGGACTTGTTATAACTCTATTCACATCGTAATGGCCATCTCTAGCGGCTGGTCCATACCAAAAGTCCCAAGCTCCTTCGTAATTTGTTCCTATAAATATATTTATATAAAACTTTCACATTTTACTCGTTTCCAACATAGTCGTGTACGTGGCACAATACTATTCTAGGGTAGGTACGGAAGAGCTAGCGCCCTTATATTAGCGCACATTTTTTGTATATATATAATTTATACCTTTATGTAATTTCCATTTGCCAACTGTAATGGCGGCACAACCATATTCATCGTCAATATTGTGAAGAATACTATTCCTTTCTGATTTCAAGTCGTCCGATAGAGCATCCCATTGGTCTATACCGTCTATGTTGTTTAATGTACTGCAAATAAGTACATACTTAGAGTTCCGTACACAGGGTTATATCCAATCAGGTTTCAGTAGTGGAGGAAGTGAAGGGCGAGCGAAGTTTGCTTCAACTGATTTCGATAGGGCCCAAAAAGCTTTAGTACCTGCTGGGTGCGAGCCTTCTGCATTACCTTTTTGCAGGATTTGGCTGCCAAATCCTGCAAAAAGATAATGCAGAATTATATAAATAGGTAATAAAGATTTTTTTCTTTGCGCTTCGAGCAAAGTTTGTCCTAAAGTTTGTTTAAAATTGTGGCAAATGACGCTAAATAATAATAATAATAATTTATTGCACACAGAAGAGAAAAAAAATACAATAAAAATATATAAATATACAAAAGGCGGCCTTATTTAGCAATTTCTGCCAGGCAACCTTAAAGCAGAGGACATAGCAAATTAAGATAGGGGTAGGGTGCAAAAAAATATAATGGAGGGTATACAATAAATAAGAATATATTATACCATACAAAACACCAACAAAACATACATGAATAAATATATCCGTAAAAACATATACTTATATACATACATATACACATATTCATAAATACATATATATATATATATATAAATATGTAACTAGCATATACAATAGATAAGGATAAGAATTAAATGATAAGAATAAAATCTATCATGGCTATAAAAAAAAAGTCTTAAACAGACAAAAAGTGCAGTTTTAAACGACGTTTGAAGGTTAGAAGTGTTTTGGCATTTCTGACATCTAAAGGAAGGGAGTTCCACAATCTACACGCAGTTACAGTAAATGACCTGTTGTAGAAAAAAGAAATGTGTGAAGGTATTTTGAGATTAAGATTACGTTCAGCGCGAAGAGATCGAGAATGTGTCTCGCCCAAAAATTCAAAACGCTAAACTATCAAGCTTTAATTTTAAATATATTATTTACGGATTATTTTAAGAACCCTCATAAGCATCCAGACCAATCCGATGGCTCAATTATCTTTCCAGACAGAGGTATACCGTTATTTGGCGTTACCTCTGAAAGGTCCCCACTTTCAAGTTAGTGAGTATGCACTTTGGTATCGCTACGCCAGGTATCGATACTTGATAAATAGCGATACCATATTTAGCTTTATATTTATATACTTTTACCGTTAAGGACAATAATAATAATAGCCTCTTTATTCAGACATTACAATTATGCTACAGTATTAAACAAATTTATAATACAAATTTTGCATCAGTATTAAAGAACAAAGAATTAAACTTCTAACGTTATTTTACGTCTGTATGCCTATTGGCAAAGGCCTGCCCCAATTGCCTCCATTTGTCCGTAACATTTGCTGCCCTGGTCCATTTACCGCCCGCTACTAACTTTATTTCATCTAC
>DWGR01000950.1:0-18306 GCA_018247715.1 Heliconius burneyi
ATTTCTCGAGCCGACTTCTCGAGGCATTGCGTGTTGAGTGGCGGAACATAACGCCGCGCTTTGCCTCTTTACCTGAGCGAGGAAATCAATATTTTGTGGTATTATTATGATATAATTAATAACTTAACTAAGCTTCACGCTATATCCCTAGCGGGGTAGTCAGAGAAAACTGAGCACGAAATGCTCTCTGTTCTCTCTACATACCTCTTTCGCCTCTGCCATCAACCTCTTCATTAGAGTACATATCCTTCGAGTGGTCAATTTCACAATACAAAATTTATTTTGTAGCCGTATGCAACATTGTAATTATTTGTTAAATAAACTCTATTTTATTAAATAAATTTTGCTATTAAATAAACGAAAATCTTTTTATTAAATAAACGAAGACCAAATGCTCGTATATTTTTTGTGTTGTCTTAAAATTTTATTCTTTCTGTGTGTGTAAGTAGACAAGATTGTAGACTAGATATTTAATGTTAATAACAGTTTGAAACGTCCACACAATCTTGAGAAAAATGTTCTAAACAGACGAACAGAGGGACATACAACAAAGGGAGTAAAAGAAAGTGAGCGATCCTATGAGGGTACTTTAAAATTTTTTTTATTATGAGATACCGAATCTATAACCTAACAAAAACAAACAAAATCTTTAAAAACAATATTTAATATTTCATAACAAAATAACACTACAAGTAAAATTGTGAAAACACTTGCTGTCGCTTATTTATACATCAAGCTTATTGGTAAAGTGCTCTTTTTTATATCAATATTGAACAATATTGAAGTATTGACAAAATTAGAAGAGTATTGCTTTTAACGCTAGACTTCAAATGGAAAATATATTTCAGGAAAAGATAGCATTTTTCTTGCAAATCAATGTGAAGTTGAAGTTGGTTCTTCTAACAAATAACATATTTTATATAAGATATAATACAAATTTTATGCTTAATTCTGTTAAAAACAAATCTTATAAATAGAACTGATTGTAATTCTAGACAAATTTCAAATATTACTTAAAAGTGAATTTGCTTCAAATTAATTGTACAAGCCAATGTAGGATTTATTCTCCAAATCTGTCTACAGTCATCACAAATCTTATTACTTTACATAATGGAAACATTTTTACTGCAAGCAGTTGAATTTAATTTATTTATAAGCTGCTTAATCTTCGGTTTTTTTTGGAGATATCTTGTGTTGAGTGGCGGAACTCAACTCAGCGCTTTGTCTTTTAAAAGAAGATGAAAATAATAATTGATGATAGAATAAAAAGAAAAAACGTAATGCAAAATGCAGCAAAATCGATGCATCAATGCTAATATCTTTTGATTACATTAGCTAAGCGTTAACCGTGGAATATTTTAATTTTAACTTGATACGTCCACGCGATCTCGAGATAAATGAGATTGACAAATGGACAGACGAACAGCAAACTGATCCTATCCTACAAGGGTTCCGTTCTTAGCTTTTGGGGTACGGATCTCTAAAAATCTGTTATGGAATAAGTTACGGAAATGCTCATTACAAAAGTCCTAGACAAAATCTTAGTATGCTCTACTGGATAATTCATGAGGCACCCTTCTTAGCACATTGTAGGGCGCGGTCCCACGAGAATAGTTTCGTCGCCCACTGTGATTGTTTCCGGTTGATTTTTAGATACATACTAACTGCGTTGTTTTCCTTGTTTCTTATTTTCGAAGCTTGTGATAAATTTGTGTATTTAAGTAAAAGATTTTAGTCCAATCGTAAAAAAAATCTTGAGAATCTAATTATTTTACTACCAGGCAGTGTGACTGTGAGCTCGACAGTTTACCCAAATCAAGGAAATACGATTCACTCTGATAACGAGGCAAAAGCCGCATTGAGTTACGCCACTCAACACGCAATGCCTCCAGAGCTATGCGGAAAGTGAGAAACCAAAGTATCTTGATAGGAATGTCTATCAGAGTGTATCTTAACATTAGCTTGAAAGTTTCCTCTGCCGACCTCGCTATTTCCAGGATACAATGTGAAGATAAAAAAAAATAATAAGACCACTAGTGTACTCAGTAAAGTGCAATCACTAAATAACTAACATATTTGCAGTTAAGTTGGAGGAGTTTGGAGAGTGCCAGTTCAGCACCAAATCACTTCGCCACATAGGAAGTATCTTAATAGCCATGATGACGCCATCATTTCGTAGAAATAATTTAATGATATTTTTGCTTAATAACATAATTGTCTTATTCAACAAGATAATAATATCCACTTGATACAGTCCGAACAATTAAGCAAAAATTATTTGTAACTTAAATCAATCATTACTACTCACAAAATGGTGATTAATGTGATTAATGATGACAGCAAAAGGTTTTTTTAGGGTTCCGTGTCTCAAAAGAAAAAAAAACGGAAGCTTTATAGGCTTTACGGGATTACTCCGTCTGTCAGTCCGTTTGCCAAGATCATTTATCTCGAGAACCAAAACCAAACAGAAGATCTCATCAAGCCATTTTGTCTATACAGTGATACTTGTGCTCTGTAGAAGACATGGTTAGACGGGCCCGCTAGCAAGAAATATCTCCCTACAACCATAATTTACAAGGAAATATTTATTTATTTATATAAAACAACCACAGCGTCGTAACGAGAACCGCAATCCTCACTTGGCAAGTTGCCAACCACGCTAAGACCGAGCCTGTATACTCGTGTTGTATATACATACGTTTAAAGCCCTATACGAGCCTGGTATAGCCAATATTGATAGCTACTTCAATTTAAATTGAAATTTCACTGTATTTTAAGTAAAATAAAGAAGAATATGGCACAAAGCATGCTGTGACTAACTTTCTTTTAAGCTGGAGGCATTTTCAGTATTCGCAGTGCTTAATAAGATACATTTATAACATTTCTGGCCGTTTTTAGGAACCTTAAGTAACTTATCGTGTCACACTTTCTGCAATAAATTAAAAAAATCTTTACTATAATACAAATATTACCGAAAATTAAATTTGAATCTGCAACTATAAAAATCAGCTTCACGCTGTATCCCGCAAACAGCAGGGTAGGCAGAAGGAACCCAGTGTTAAGACATTCGTTCCCCGCTTTCTGCCGAATTCTGGAGGCTTTGCGTGTTGAGTCGCAGAACTCAATGCCGCGCTTTGCCTATACACCAGACCGAAGAAATGGAAATATAAACGTAAATAAATATTTCATTTCCTCGAGTGAGATTCGAACTCACAAACGTCGCGTTACAGTCACACCCTTGTACCGCTGCGCCACGACGGCCTCAAACCTGCAACTATCATGTTTATTTAAAAATATAAGGGACAGAGGTGGAAGAAAATTGCATGCTTTTAAAGTTGAGTACATCCTCCTATTTTAAACATGAAAATATATACCAAAGACGACATTGTAATTGCTTCTCTATCGAATTATTTTTCTCTTTCCTGTGACATTTTAAAATTGTACAGTTTTCTTTACTTAAATATTTTATGAAACTTTTAGGGTTCCTTTACAAATAATATAACAAAAAATGTCTGATGTTAGACTATATTACGAAGAGGGAACGTCACAAGTGAAATATTTGTTTACGTTTATTTTTCCATTTCTTCGTCTCTGGTGTCGAGGCAAAGCACGGCGTTGTGTTCTGCCACTCAACACGCAATGCCTCCTAGAAACAGCAGAAAGTGGCTAACGGAGTATCTTAACACTAGATTCCCTCTGCCTTACCCTGCTGAAACAAAAAACTAGTTGTAGCGATGTTTCCGGGTCGATACAACACATAATCGAATACTGCTTAAAAATTTCGGGTACTTAAAATGTGTCTTTTATTTCATTAAGGAGGCCGCCATAAAAGCTTTTAAATAATAACTGTTTTTAAGGTGCCTCGATAATAAAAATTCTGAATATTACGTAAAAAAGCTAGTACGATACTTGGAACTATTGATGCACAATTTCGACCTAAACTTATTTTTCTTTCTCTTGTTCGAACAGCTGTCGTTCAAATTTCAAACAGAAGCTAAAATACAAAATGCAAAATATGATTTTACGTCAAAAAATGGTGGATAGTTCGGGAAAAGCTCGTCTCTGAATAAATTGCAGTAGACAATTATGTATATACAGTTAAAAATGTCATTGTATGCGAAATTTAAATGCGATGATTAGATTCAAACTTTAGTAGAGACGCTATATATTGAATCTTATCGAAAAACATAAATGTAGAGATGTATGCCTAGGTTGTTGATTTCATCGGCAAAGAAATCAGTGACTGATTACGCCCATAAAAATGGCGATTTGAGGTATGTATTCCGTTGGTCTTAATATATGAGTCACATTTGACAGGTCAAAGTGGAATTGTTTTTGTGTTATGAAAGGGCCAGGGGTTTGTGGATTATTGACCCAAAGATTGGATTTTTTTTATTTTTGTACAGCATTCAGCACGCAACTGTAATATCTCTAAGTAGTTTTTATGTATATTTTTCATAAAAAAACCTTCAAAAGAAAGACCTAAGTAGTCTATAATAAGCTTCTATGCCTCGCTAGATATAGAAGGTAGATTAAAGCATAGGTACGTCAAATATTGATTAATGAAGACATAATGGTTCTAGCGCGCTTCTTCTGACCTACTAACTACGTAACTTGTCTAAGTTTTTCTATTTTCTTTAGGTTCCCACTATAATCCTCACATAGCAAGGTAGGCAGAGGGAACCTGGGAGCCTAGTGTTAAGACGTTCCACTCTTTTTGTTTAATTTTCGAGTATGTTGAATGATAAAACTAAATATTTGTCTATCAACCTTTTTAAATTTGCTTTCTCGAATATTTTTCAATCAAGTTCTTTTTAATTTGTACTCATATAAGCTGTGTATACATTTTTAATCCGCCATTTTGTTGCTGTGGCGGTTTAAGATTAACTGATCTTGACTTAGAATATTATGATCCTTTGGAAGGAAGATCGAAACAAGACCCATTAGCTTTTTTTTTCTGGAAAAAGCATGGCAAACGAGCGTACGGGTCACCTGAGAGTAAGTGATCACCGCCGCCCACGACACCGCGTAACACCAGAGGAGCTACTGGTGCGTTGCCAGCTTTTGAGGTGGTTGGGCGCCGGAGCCCGGCTTTACCTAATGCGAAACGCAGTGGCATAAAGCCACTACTTCACGCCGGTTTTAAATGTCGGGGATGGTAATGGTCCGGTCGAGTCTGCCCATGCGTGACCAAGCTCCAAGCTTAAGACTCTACATCATAATTAGCCTCTAATTTTTTTAAGCTTTATATTGTATCTCATCCAAAGCAGGCTTGGCAGAGGGAACCTAAGCTAAATCTATCCAGATTTAGCTTAGGTTCCCTAATCTAGTCTCTGCTAAGACTTCTCATCCACACTTTCCGCCGAATTCTTGAAGTATGTTTTTGTTGGGTGGCGGAACTCAACGCCGCATTTTGCCTCGGAATTAGAGTAAAGAGTAAAGATATGAAATTAATGACTGTAAAATTTACATTTATAACCAATTCATACTACAAATTGCATTTGAAATTGAAGTAAGGTAAGTTTCAGGAAATTTATAACGAGTTCAGAGCTTTCCAGTTTTCCATTTGATTACCTTTAACTTAAGTACATTAGTTATATGTATGTATGCATCGTTAGCTTATAAGGTGGGTTAATTATTTTTAAATAATATTTATCTATCTATTATACAAATAAAATAAATCAAATCAGCTTCATGCTGCATGCCGCACACAGCAGGGTAGGCAGAGGGAACCTAGTGTTAAGACACTCCCTTCTCCACTTTCCGCCAAATTCTAGAGGCATTGCGTGTTAAGTGAACGCCGCTTTAACTTAACATCAGAAGAAATGAAAATATAACATTTTATTTTCTCGAGTGGGAATCTAACCCAAAACCGTCGTGCTCGTTCCACTGCGCCACTAAGGCCATATCTATTATACCCAAAATAAAATATTGATATTTAAGTAATTTGTCTGTAAGTATGTGTATTTTACAGATACGTAATCACCCACTACAACACGCCTACTCCCACCGGTAGCTCTTGAAATAGCGACGTGGTGTGCACGAGATTGAGTTTGTCTGTTTTTACTAGAGATAACTGTATTGAATGACTGAATATTACATTGAGAATTTGCTCTTGTTAAAAGTTTAAACTTTTGAATTTTTGAATGCAAAACTTAAAACATGTACATATGAGAATGAAATATTTAAAGAAAAAAATGGAGAATATTTTGGATAGAGTTGAGTGAGAATAAGCTAATACTATCTTCAAATACGAGTAAGCCACAATCTTTTCATCTTTCTCCGACCAACTTAGAGTTCTGATCGAAAGCCCGATTTAGTTTCAGTATTGAATTACCGGAAAATTCAATAAAGTGAGCGGACACGTCTCGAAAACAATCGAAGAAGAAAGTCTTGTGTATCATACATAAGCTCTCGAAAGGTAAAAGTTTCAAAGTACCAAGAGGAATATTATACGTCATTGTGAACTGGAACGGAAAAGTTCATTTCAGTTATATCTTAAGTATACCTACTCTATATTATTAGTTTCACGCTGTATCCCGCACACAGAGGGAACGTATTGTTAAGACACTCCGTTCCCTACTTTCCGCTGAATTCTGGCGTTAAATGGCGGAACTCAACGCCGCGCCTTTAATTGATACCAGAACGAAGAAATGAAAATATGTAATCAACTTCACGCTGTATCCCGCACATAACAGGGTAGGTAGAGAGAACGTAGAGTTACGACTGAAGCCTCTGTCCTGGTCTAATGTAAGTGTATAGGCAAAAACTTTACTCAAATTGGTCCAGCCGCTTATTTCGACAACTTTATAATAATTATTATAATAACAATTTTTCATGTAATGAACTTACCTGTGGCGTGAAATTGGGTGGCTGTAACGGATTGCAAGACGGTGGGGCCGCGGTACTTCCGTAGTGTTGTTGGTAGGAAGATGTTAAAATCTTCTTATGGGCAGCTGCGTGAGCTCTATACGCACTAACACTTAGCTTCATTGTAGCATCACTAGTTACACTAAATCATATTTAATATATGTTTTTTTTATATATTTTTGTATCTTTTGAAACGTCTATTCCAACAACAAACACTCAGTTCACGTTTTCTTGGTCCAACTTAATGGCGCCTCTCTGAAACAAAAGAAGCATTTTCTATGAGACACAAGCACTAATGAGGTCTTAATTAAGATTAGTTTCATTTTTGATAACATTGGATAATATAGAACAATATATTTTAATCCTAGAATATAGCTAGTAAAGTTTTTACCTTTACACAGTATTTCCATCTGTGGGTAACTTAGCACTAGGTTCTCAAGTTTCCTCAGGTTCCCTCTGATTCTCATAAAAAAAGGAAATTACTATATAACAATTTCTTACTCATTCCTCTTGTAGGATTTTGAACTATTAGAGAGAGAGAGAGAGAGGGAGAGACATTGCTTAAATACGCTATAATTGCCACTGTTTAACTTTATAAACGTAAAGGGTAATTAAAATGAAACTTTATATGCAAATTAAAACGATCGTTGCTTTAATAAATTAAAAATGGACACTAATAGCAGTACTCTAAATAATATAACTTATATACTCAAGAGAGCGATAGTTATACGATAGAGCCTGTTGTGGCGTAGCTGGTATCTGACTATATACGTATATTGTGGGTTCAATTCTTACTTGAGAGAATCAAAAAAAAAATCAGCTTCACGCTGTATCCCGCACACAGCAGCGTAGGCAGAGGGAACCTAGTGTTAAGACACTCCGTTCCGCACTTTTTGCCAAATTCTGGAGGCATTGCGTGTTGAGTGGCAGAACTCAACGCCGCGCTTTGCCTTGACACCAGAGCGAAGAAGTGGAAATATAAACGTAAATAAATATTTCACTTCCTCGAGTGGGGATCGAACCCACAACCGTCGCATTACAGTCACGCCCATACGCCGCTGCGCCACGACGGCCTAGCTTGTCTTGCTTGTTAGTATTGTTTTTCCTAACTAAGTGGTAATGTTTTTATTAGTCTGGACATTAGTGACGCCATTACAGCACAGGTCTCTGAATATTATCACAAATATTATTCAAACCAAAGAGAACGCAGAAATTGTAGCATTAGATTTTCTCTATGGAAATAAGCGATGATTGTGTTATATTAAAAATATTTGAAGTTTACATTTTCCATAATAGTGATGGGTAAAGATTTTTTCGTCTTTTAATGTATTTTTTGAGAAACTGTCATGACTTAGCGGTACTGCGTGTTATAGTAATGTAAAATGTAAACCATACAAAGGGCGGTGTTCAGTTTCGCCACTCAATATATAATGTCCCGAAAAGTGAGGAAGTGAGGTGTGTATTGATTGATTGAACTCAACGCCGCGGTTAAGCTTTCTTGTTTTAAATTATATGCTATTAGAAAAAAATATTAAGATATCTGAAGTATTTAATTGAATAAAACAATGTAATAATTATAAAATAATAATAAACAGAAGACGAGCGCCATAATATATAAGCCATTGAAAATAAAGACATACATACATACACAGCTTCAAGCTTTATACTTAGCGGGGTAGTCAGAGAGAACGGAGCGCCAAACGCTACGATCTCTACATACTTTACTCTTTCGTCTCCGCCACTGTTATTAGCCTCTTCATACATGCCCTTCGGGGGGTCCTCATGCTTTTTACGTGACCTTCCTCCAGTATCTTTGATACTGTGTTTTCGAAGATCGACCGAGGTCACCTGCTACCTCTCTTACCGCTCACTTTTCCGTCATAGATCTTTTTTGCCATTCTTTCATCACTCATTCTTCAAACGTGCTCAAACCAGCTGAGCCCATTCTTCTTCATTCTCACCGTGACATCCTCACTAATACCTGCCATTCTGTGTCTCTCTTCATTGAGGAATAGATCAGCTAAGCTGACTCCGCATACTCCTATAAAGAGATTCCTCCTTCATCGACTACCCTCTTTTAATAACAACGTTTGCTAACAACAGTATAAAATTTTAATTTTAATTTAGATATAACTCTATTAAAAATATTAAAAGGACTATTCCACAATTAAGAAAAATATATCGATATAAATCGTTTAAATAAACGCACATCACTAATAACAAGTGGCGCCTTGGTGTCGAGTGTAAACGCCTGACGATTCAAGAGACGAGTCAACATAGCGGCACATTTTTATTGATCTTCTTAATGTCTTTAGAAGATATATATCATACATATATATTGCCACCATTGCTCAGTGGGGCTGTGGTACGAGATGGTTGTAGGTTGTGAAATAATAATATTTTTACAATTAAAATTTTCTTGTTTTGTTAAGACAACGGAGTTCCGCAATCATCACTTGCGAGTTGCTTTGAGAAATTAGCGGAAGGGGAACGGATGTGACTTAACAATAGGTTCCCAGGTTTCCTCAGTCTACCGTACTATGTGCGGCATAGAGCGTGAAATTAAAAAAAGACAAAGGTAGGTTCCACTATTCAACACAATAATTCGAATTCGAGCCGTAACTGAAGAAAGGAGTGAGTTGACATTAGGATCTGTCTCTTTAACCTGTTATTTGGACGAAACATATATACATTGTTGTACAATAAAAAAAATTTATACCATAGCAAATTTCTGTAAGTTACATAAGACAAGAAAATGTAAGCCACAAAGTTAATGAAAATATACTTAGATTATGACTAATAGGGTAACATTTTTATTTGTTCTAATCAAAGTCGTGAATAGCGGCGGCGTTAATTTCCGCCATTTAGATTTACATTTCAAAAATTAGGCGGTTAATTAGGTAAAGAGTATTTAAACTCTATACCCACCATATGTCTATCCTGTTCGGGAAAAAGCCTGAAGCAGCAAAAAAAAATTATAACATCTAAGGTAGCACTTTAATAAACACCAGCACCAGATGCAAAATCTCGGAGACCTCGCTCTCAAAAATCTTAAGTCGCAGTCTCTATTATACATCGGCGTTTAAACAAATTCTTCCCGAGACAATTGGAGATGGAAGATCTAAATATTTCTTTGAATAGAATACTGAGGATGAAAATGTTTTTACAAACAGAAGAATCACTGAAATCATGTTTTTAATACTAAATGAGCCAACAGTAAATTCAGTACATAAATAATACTTGAAAATCTGTGAAATTTTAAGACGTGCTTTTTAATAACAGTTTGTTATAAATATTTTATTTTCTTTAAATATTTGCTGTCTTAAGTATGTGTAGAAATAATATTTTGAAACTTAACTTTACGCTTTATCCCTAGCAGGGTAGTCATAGAGAACGGAGGGTCAAACGCTACGGTCTCTACACACCTCTTTCGCCTCGTTCACTTTCACAAAATGCTTCACATATTTCCTATATAAGGCAAAGTATGTAGAGAAAACATTGAGCATAGCTAAACGCCTCGGTATGCCTTACCAGAGCGGGGAAAAGAAAATAATTAATTTCCCCGAGCAGAGTTCGAATCGGTAACCATTGGTTCTCAGTCGAGCGTCTGTAAATTTAATAACAAGCCCCACGCCACAATTTTAACTATTTGATAGACACTTAGTAGTAATTGCTTACCCTAACATAAACTTAGCATAAGTTATATTACAAAAGTTATATCAGAACATAAAATATATGAGAATAATCTGGTACACGCGTGAGTTAAATGTTGATGGCTGTAGCCCTGTGAGAAGAAGCTTGAATAATTAAAATGTACTGCAAAATATATAATTTTTACGATATCACTGTAAAATGTCTTTTTTTAAAAGCTTCTTTTTGTGTATACGAAAATGAAATGGCATAGGTAATTTATGTTTTTGATCTAAAATTTTAAAAGTTAGAGATATATACGTTTTCTAAATAAGTAATTTTCTTTCCTAAGTGTGGAATAACACTTTAAAAAATATATAATAATAGCATTCTCTCTTGTGGAAATTTGTAATATCTCCCTACAGAGATGCTAAA
Organism: Heliconius burneyi; assembly: GCA_018247715.1. NCBI lineage: Eukaryota > Metazoa > Arthropoda > Insecta > Lepidoptera > Nymphalidae > Heliconius > Heliconius burneyi. The sequence continues at coordinate 10,936 of DWGR01000950.1, forward strand.
AATATAAATAAGTTGTAACAAGCGTATAAGAATTACGACGTAGTTTGAAGAGAACGTATGGCTCAGTGGTTAGACCGCCAGGTCGGTTTCCAGGAGGCGCGGGTTCGAGTCCCGCACTTTAAAAAATGGTCAGAGATTTTCTTTATAATTTGGCTATATTTGATTTATCGCGATATTTTGTATTTGAAGCTACGTTTTGCTGTAAATAAGATGTATTTGAAGCAAAACGTAGAAAAAAATGAAGATGAAGGGATAACCTAAAAAACATTTAACATTTTCTGAAGTGACACAATTTTAAATAATAGTACACTTACGATCCGTTTTCGATGTCGATTCTGTCGGTAATTGATTGTTTCGAATGAATACATCTCATCCATGGAATTAACTTCAAACATTGCATATGATTAATTAGCATAATGTACATTTATTTATAGGTCATATTTTAAACTCTTTTTGAGAATGTTAGGGCCGTCCAATGTAAGCACGACGGTTGTGGGTTTCATTTTCACTAGGTGGAATGAATATTTAATATTTTAATAATGTAATGTCTTAACACTGGGTCCCTGGGTCTGCCTAAGTTATAAATATGAAAATAAATAAAATAAAAATAAATCAGCTAAATGCTGTATCCCGCGTACGGTAGGATAGACAGAGGGAACATAGTGTTAAGACAGTTGGTCCTCCATTTTCTGTCTAATTCTGGAGGCATTGTATGTTAAGTGGCAGAACTCAACGCCGCGCTTTGCCTCGACAGAGCGATGACATTGAAATATAAGCGTAAATAAATATTACACTTTCACGAACGGGGATCGAATTGACAACCGTCGCGTTACAGTCACGCCCTTTTGCCGCTACGCCACGACGGCTTCATAAATATGAAGATCTTTATATATGTATTATTATAAACAGAAATCATCAATATTTTTTTACTATTATACTTTAAATAATTTTTAAAAATATTCAGCAACAAATTTTATCACGAATATAGCATTTTCTCTCATTTTCTCTATCCCGAATTTCACGGAAAGTGGATAACGTAGTGTTGGAACATTAAGTTCTCTTTCCCTGCATTACTATGCGGGATAAGGCGTGAAACTGAAAAAAATATAAACAAAACATAAATAAACGTTCATTGAAGCTAAAAATTAAAGTTTTACAGAAATATTTGCTTTAGGAAACACTTCCAGCATATGTAATTTTTCTAACTAATTTAGCATTCATTTAAAGAGTGTTGATTTTTTGTGGATTTTAATTTAATGTATCATTCATGTTATTTCAATGAGCAGCAAACAGATCAAAAGAATGTAAAATTCTTATTATGCAATTGGGTCTCGCTGTTCCACCACTTACAGATTTTAAAAGCTGTTTTACTTAACTAGCCCTTGTAAATGAATTAACTGAATATTATAGAAAAATAATAATTTTAAAGTTTTTTACAACGTGAGGCCGATGGACCTTAAACTCGACGGTTGTGAGTTTTTTAAAGGTAAGTTCATTTTAAAAATATACGTCATTTTAATACTGCCTTCAAATACAGGATATATCAATGCTTGACCTATATTTAGAATCTGTCGATCAGAATTCTCATCGAAATTGAAAACGAAGGGTTCAGGTGCCGCTCGGTGGAATTATTCTCGCATATTAAGTACCGCATTTGTCAGCCAAACAACTGTCAAAGGAATCTATTTTTAGAATTTATTTTAAACTGGATTTATTTATATATAATTTGATATAAATCAGTTTAAATAGCTAAAGATAACTTTATAAAACTATATATTTAAAAAATCCTTAATATTTTCCTCATTTTTAATGAGTAAAAAAAAACATAATTTCTCTTCGCCAAATAAAGAGTAGGCACACTTTTTGCATTAAAAATATTCCCTATATTGAACGTAAACAATAACAAAGTAAGGTATTTATTATACTTTTTATAAATAAATAGTTGTTTTATCAGCTTCATGCTGTATCCCGCACATAGCAGGGTAGGCAGAGGGAATCTCATGTTGAACACTCCGTTCCCCACTTTCTGCCTAATTCTGAAGCCATTGGGTGTTGATGACGGAATTCATCGCCGCTCTTTGCCTTGACATCAGAGCGAATAAATGAAAATATAAATTTAAATAATAATGTTTTCTTTCCTCAAGTGGGGATCGAACCCACTACCAGTCGATTTTGCAGCACCCTATATGTCTCTGCGCCATGACTACACTCTATGTTAGTTGTCTTATGTCCATTTACATAACTAAAAATAAAAAATCCTTGTACATACAAATATAACCGAATCGACCAGCTCTGAATTACCCTCTGGCACAAAAGATTTAGATGTGATCCAAATATTCCAAATTGTGATCCAAAGAATAATAAATGCATGAAATTTCGTCGTTCTTATCGCTCATTATTTTTTATGATGTATTACAAATTCAGAAAATGACGTAAATAAATAAAGGAACCAGCAGATCAAATAGTGACAGAGTTCGGGACTGGAAACAACTAAATCGTAATCATTTATTTTTTTTTATCTTCACGCTTTATCCCTCAAATAGATAAAGGTTAGTTCAGTGTTAGGCACTGTATTTATTCCCTCTGGCGGAGCTCAACGCAGCGCATTGAAAAAATAATTCACTTACCCCAACCTAATTAGAAAACTGACCCTACCACCACATCGATGTAAAATTAAGCACAGACGTTGTACCGCTGCGCTACGACGGTCTCGGTGATTGAGACCACTATTTACCGTATAACAAATAGAAATATAAAAAAAAAACAATTTTTCAAAGATCCATCCATCTTGACCTCATATCGACAACTCAATTTAAATCAGAAAGGCAGAAGTCATCGGAAATTTTCCTATTTCAACATAAGTGCTACCAACTATTCTCGCAGCTCTTCAATCAGCTAAGGGTAACCGCAGACGTTGTGAACTTCCCCAGCCCGTATTTGTTTAAGTAAGATGAAAGTTTTACGGTCTATCCTTTTTAGCTGATAAACAATAACAAGAAAGGGTTCAGCCTCAAAAATACTTTAGCTAAAAAGTTTTGAGATTGAGATTACTTGTTATATAAAAATCAGCTTCAGGCAGAGGAAACTGAGTGCTAAGACACTCCGTTCCCCCCTATATGTTGAATTCCAGAAGCAAAACGTGTACTCAACACGCATGCAGCACGATAGGCAGAGGGAACCTTGTATCAAACACTGCGTTCCCCACTTTCCGCCCAAATCTGACGACATTGTGTGTTTGATTGGTGGAACTCAAGTCAAATATTTCATCTCCTCGAGTGGAGATCGAACCCACAACCAGTCGGCTTTACAGTCACACCTTGTACCCTTGAGCCACGACTTGTTTGCTTATTCTCCGTTTCTGAAACATAATATTGTTTTATTTATTTCGCATATTGTTATAGAATTTAAGAATTGAGGCCTTGCGACTGTAAAATACGACGGTTGAGGGTTCGATTCTCACTCAAGGGAATGAAATAATTAATGATTTAAAAGGCTGTGTTAAGTTCCACCAAATAAACACGCAATGCCTTTAGTAAATTTAGTTTCTTAAAATAGTGCTGATATATTTTATAAAAAACTGCCAACCAACTCGCAATATTAATCGCTATATTGTGATATTTAGAAGATAGCGCGTAACAAACATAGAGATGAACAGATGCGAAATATAAACTGAATATATGTTTCTAAGGCTTGGTATTAAAGTAATATTCATTTAGAAATTGGTATTAGCTTTGAGCTCTTCAGTTTGATATATCTAATAATCTTTATGACTCAGATGCAGTAACACGAAGGATTTATATACTCTTTACAATACCTTAAGCCGAATATTCTGTTTGGTAATTTCAAAAAAATTAGGAAATTTCAACTTATAAGAATGTTTGGTCTTATTTTTACTTTTTTATTTATAATGCAGCCGGTATTTAAACATAATTTGCCCTGCAGAAGCGTGCTATTCGTGCAATCTATAACTTAGGCCCTAAATACTCCTTGAGACAAAAGTTTAAACATTTCAATCTTGTATATTGACAGTTGCACATCAATATATTTTTAAAAATGTTATCTGGAAATAAATATAAACTTAGTGCACCTGTGACTTGATTGCAACGAGGCCGTAATTCTTTTATGGGACAATGTGTAAGCTTTTACAATAGGATCCCAGAAAACGTCAGAGAATTTTCTATATCATAATTTTAAAAAATTGTGAAAAGACGTTTGTGTGTCAAAAGGTTATTAATGATTTAATGGTTTTATAAATGGTAACACGCCTTGAGCTTGAGCCAAAATCAGCTTCACGCTGTATCCCGCAAGATAGGGTAAGCAGAATAAACTTGCGTAGTATTAAGGCTAACTACTAACATACACTTCTAGTAAGTTTATTTCCTAATAACATGTGGGGCATTGCATTGCATTTTGAATAGCGTAGCTCAACGCCGCGCTTTACCTCAACACCAAAACAAGAAAATGAAAATATTAAACACTTCATTGCCTCGACTGACAATCGAATCCACAACCTGTAGCATCTACAGTCACACTCTGCGCCATGACTGGCTTCTAACTTCTATTTTCGAAAATCTTTGTTATTATACTGTATAGAAAACACGTATCTCTAGGATAAATAACTCTATCGAAGGGTCTTTGTAAGCTTCGCTTCATACAACCCATTAAGCTAAATTAATTAACTGACTCAATCCCTGCCTATAATGGATTAATATCTAATGTTTACTGTAATAACTTTGCCGGACGACGTTGCTCCTTTAGGAATTACTATATAAACCTTTTAAAGTATTAAAACGCCCGATTAATCTCTCGTAGTCAGCCCTCTACGCTTTTAACCGACTTCAAAATAAGGTTGATAACCATCTTATTTTGAAGTTGGTTAAAAACATAATTTACGTCAAATTTTCGATGTGTGTTTATGTCAAATTGTTATTTGAGTGAGAGGCTGTCGTGGCGCAGCGGCACAAGGGTGTGGAACTCAATACAAAATGCCTCCAGAATTCCGCAGAAAGTGGGGAACGGTGTCTTAACTCTGGTGTCGACGCAAATATAACCCGGCGTTAAGTTTTGTCACTTGACACACATAGCTTCTAGAATTCGGCGGAAAATGGGGAGCGGAGTGTCTTAACATTAAGATCCTTCTTCTTCACATGTAGCAGGGTAAGTTGAAGGTACTTAGTACTCCGTTCCCACTTTCAGTCGAATCTTAGGCAATGCATGTTGAGTGGCGGAACTAAGACCTTGCTTTTGCTTTGGTACCAAAGGGAAGAAATGAAAATATTAACAAATTCACCCCCCCGAGTGGGGATTACACTCACTACCACCGCGTCACAGTCACAGTACACTCAGTATTTATTTAGATTTACTCATTTTTATATAAATATACGAGTAAGCGCCTTAAATGTTTTTTTAACATGAAGTTAATGCTGGCCCTATTGGCTTTTACAGCGACACCGGTTGGGTAGGTTCTTCTTCTCTCCCTGAAGAAATGCAAGCACTAAGTGCCTGTCAGGAAGTCGACGACTGTAAGGGCGCCCCCTGTGGGACTCGAGCCTCGAGTTTTGAATCGACTTGCATGAAATAGCTACTGCCTAGACACTGCAATTCCCCAAAAAATATTTCGAGTGAAAATTGAAGCTGCAACCACTATTTTGATTAATATACCACGATGCCATCAAAAACTTTTAATTTCAAAATTATCAAGCACATGCAAAAAGTCTACTGGAACAATGGAGAGATAAACTATTATTACGCAGACAGTGCTGGCTGGTGGCCAAATTTTAATTTCAGTCATTTCGAGCGACGGCCAGCAATAACAGTGAGCTCTTGTTCAGTCGTAGACATTAGACATTAAGTAAATTTGAACTTGTGACCTGGCTCGACTAAATTTTTATTTGTTATAATAGGTGTATACTAGGCTTTAAATTTAAATTAAATAAAAAAATAATGATTTAAATTTATTTCTGTTGGTAGCATAATTACATCCCGTTATAATTTTTATACGTTTTCAAAAATATTTTTCTTTATTTAACACACAATACAAATATGGTGCGACGATACAACGGTGTAATAAAATGTAAAATATTAAATTGTTTACTTATATTCTCACTTTGTTATCAAGATATAGCACGGCATTAAGTTCCGCCATTCAGCCTGTTTTCTTCAAAATTGGGCAGAAAGTCGAAAGTCTATGCTGGACTGTGTATAGGCTTTTAAAAGTAACTTGTAATACGAGTATATTTTAGTAGACCCTAGCTCTGGCATCCCGGTTGAGTGTAGACAAATTTGCATTTTGTTCGTGACAATTGTACTTCAGTAAACTAAAGACGTATGTGATGTAACATTTAATTATAAAATGTTAATTTTATTTCTTTTTAGGGTGATGTTCGTATAATCATATGTATTTATAATTCCCGGACATTTATATTAGCGATTACAAGATAAAAAATAGGATTATAGTTATATTTTAAACTATCGCACAGGGTGTGACTGTAACGCGACGGTTGTGGGTTCGATCCCCACTCGAGAAAGTGAAATTTATTTACATTTATATTTCCATTTCTTCGCTCTGGTGTCGAGGCAAAGCGCGGCGTTGAATTCTGCTACTCAACACGCAATGCCTCCAGAATTTGGCAGAAAGTGGGGAACAGAGTGTCTTAACACGAGGGTTTCCTCTGCCTACCTTACTATGTACGGGATACAGCGTGAAGATAATATATTAAAAAATATTCATTAAAATTTGTAAGCTAGTGTTACTAATGTAATGAGGTGTAATGAGGTGGTGCAGCCAGGAGCACAATGTGTGACAGTAAGCGCGACTGGTTGTAGGTTTGATACCCATTTGAGGAAATGAAATATTTATTTAAATTTATATTTCCATTTCTTCGTCATGCCTCGTGAATTCGACTGAAAGTGGCGGACGGACTGTCTTAACACGAGGGTTCCCTGTGCCTACTGTACCATGTACGGGATACAGCGTGAAGCTAATTTATTTTATTTAACTAAAACCTAGTTAAAAACATGCAAATTTTATTCTTTTATTCCGCAAACGAAACCGAACATTTAGTTTTTAAATGTACACAAATTGAAATGGCTCGTGTAATCTATTGTTTGTCTCGTGTTTTGTAACTAATACTTGCCGCTTTAGAGTAAATAAAAAATATTCTCTTTTAAAATATTTTATAAAACGTTATTTATAACGCGACGGTTCTAGGTTCAATCCCCACTCGAGGAAGTAAAATATTTATTTACGTTTATATTTACATTTCGTCGCTCTGGTGTCGAGGCAAAGCGCAGCCTCCAGAATTGCGCAGAAAGTGGTGAGTTGCGGTACTCAATGCCGCACTGTGCCTCCACACCAAATCGAAGAAATTA
>DWGR01000951.1:0-18300 GCA_018247715.1 Heliconius burneyi
CGAACCGAGAACTGTCACGTATGTGATTATAAAATCCTACATGATTATTAAATCCTAAATTTAGCCTTGAAGTCTTCTTGCATGAAATAAAAATATGGACGAGAATATAATAATCAGAGTAGATAGGGAATCTAATATAAAGACACTTCGTTCTTTATTTCCAGCCACATTCCAAAAGCATATTGTTAATATAGGGCGGAACTCAACGCAACTTGCCTCAATACCAAAGCTAAGAAATTAAAATATTAGATATGTCATTTCTTCGAGTGATAATTGTACCCAAAGCCTGTCGCCTTTACAGTCACATGCTTGTGCCCCTGCGCCAAAACACGTTGTCTAATATAATATTCTATTTTGTTCTACAAATCATATAACACGCCGTGTGTGATAGGTAAGAATAATTAACGAGCTGCGATGTCTAAGATCATAAATGTCATACAACATTTGTTGTACGCAGGTGTTGAGGCAAGCCGTAAAGTGAACAATTTACTTAATGTTTTACTTACGATGTTCTCAGAGATGGTCATAAGCATTTAACTGATCTTAAAGTAAAAAATATTAATTTCTTGTCTGTTGAGACAAACAGCGGTGTTGTGCTCCGCCATCTATCACGCAACCCAGAATGAACGGTCATTGAGAAACACAATGAAAATAAAAAAGATAATGCATAATGTAGGACGTCTTTCAGTCCACGGGTGACGATATTCACAAAGTGGCTGGCAACGGCTGGATATGAAGAGCTGAAGATCGAGCTCAGTGGCGTGCCATTGAAGAGGCCAATGTCGACGTCGACATACGACGACAGATGGATGGTAATGATGAATGCATATATTTTTACACATTTAACTTTAGTACATCCCGAAGTAATTATAACAATTTTTTTTCTTATGTTTTTAGCTTCACACTTTATCCCGCACATAGTAGGGTAGACAGAGGGAACATGGGAATCTGCAGTTCCTTTAGTTATAACTGGTATTCCTAAAATTCAACATTAATATACATTTAATTAATTTATAAGTGAGAATTGAAAAAATAAACTTAAATATTAAATGTAAAGATTAAATGTAATAAAAATCTTACCACAATAATGCACATTACCACTCGGTATCAACCACGAATTAATAATATTATACCTTGTTTGTTAAATATTAACCGTGTATATAATTCAGCTTATAACCTTCAAACTTGTTTTTAAGCTTTATGTTTGAAGCTTAGGTTCTAGGTTGTCCGTCGGTAAACCATTTAAATGGTTTGGTGGAGTAGATTTAATTCTTTATATTTGTTATTTTGGGAAAATAAATGAAAAAATACACACAAAAAATATTTCAAATTACCTTTAAAAATTTGAAAAACAATCGAATCCTTAGGAAAGCTATTAATAGGATATATTATGTACGAACGCGACTGCCGAGTACTGTATTTGTAAGCGTTCCAGCTCACTTACTCTCTCGCTCGGCCAATAGCTGCTTTGTTCTCTTGACATTATCTATATGTTGGTGATTGTTTCATAATCGGATATGCACTTTAGATAAATCTATTGAATCAAGACGTTTACGTTGCTTTTGGAGTATAATAAGAGAATTTTAACCATTTTTAGGCTTGCGTACCTAATAAGGAAAAAAGGAACCCTTACAAGATCATTCAGTTGTTAGTCTAACTGACTGTCTGTCAAAAACATTTATCTCAGGAACGCTTGGAGATATCGAGTTGAAATTCAAATCATATATTCGGGTCAGTAGTCCCTTGATGTCCTGAAAAAATCTTATTTCTTCGTCTTTGTCCTAACACTCTTCAGAGCTTCCGTCAGAGCAGTCGTGGTTATCACAAGAATAAATGATAAAATATTTAATTAAATATTTGTTCCTAGGTCAGCGCGCAATGTGGCCATACCATCTCAGGCGATTAGGACTTACCCTCTACATCATGGTTTTCAAGACGACCTCGAATGAATGTGTGGAATAAATAGTTACGAATGCGGTCTGAATGATCACTACAGAGATGCTAATCACATAAATAAGTTGTAACAAGCGTATAAGAATTTTGATGTAGCTCGATGTTAACGTATGGCATAGTTGGTTGGTGGTTAGAGCACTTGGGCGGTTTCCAAAGAGGCGCGGCTTCAAATCTACGTTCAAATTTTTATGCATTTTCTTAATAAGTCTTAGTATGCCACTTGATACAGCTAACAGGTTACTGCGTCCGTCACGTACTTACTTGTACTTGGGTTGGACTGTACTTGTATTTTGCTTAAAGACATTAATATCACTAATATTATGTTATTTTGTCTTACTCATGATTCTATTTTAGTTAATGTCGAAATAATTTTGTTTTAATTTTTGTGTATAGTTTTCAATAGCTTTTATTCATTAATAGAAGCTACTTCTAAGTTGCAGCCAGTTGTGGAGCAGGGTTACAAACGTGTGACTGTAAACGTGATAGGTTGTGCGTTCGATTCCCATTTGAGGAAATATAATAATTAATATTTACATTCCCTCGCTGTAGTAACGAGATAAAGCGCGGCGCGGCTAAGTTAACTAATAAATAAATTTTAAAGCGCGGCATTGAGCTTTGCAATTCACTTCACAATGTCTCGAAAATTGGCTTCTCAGTTTATCAACCTATTCTGCTTTGTGGAAGCACACGTGAAGTTGTATATATAATTTAATCTCCATGATATTAACTGATAAATATCAGAATCATAAGCAATTCAAAGTGTACATGCACCTTGTATTGCAATAGAAAAATTCACAACGAAACAAATAAAGCTATTGACATAATAAACAAGGCACGGAAAATATTTAAAAATGACCCAAATATCTTAACAGAGTATAAATCGGCGGATTGCACGCGCGATGTACAGAGTACAAAGTATCACTCACAATAAAACCCAATGGCCGCGGGAAAACCATATTTCAATCGTCATCCAATAAACATTCCAAAGATATGTTTTTATTTGGAAATGTGCTTTTGTATCAACGAATAATATGCTTTTATATATATTGAGAAGCTGTACTTAATACACACGTTATTTTAAGATTATTTTTTGTCAAAAAAGAATAATTCTGAATGGGGCAGAGATTTTTAATAATAATACATAATATGTACAGTTGATGCCAATCGTGGCGCAGAGACGCAAGCGTGTGACTATAATTGTGATAGGTTATGAGTTCGACCCCACTCCAGAAAATAAAATATTGTATATTTCCATTTCTATGCTTTAGTGTCGAGGCCGTCGTGCCGTAGTGGCGGGTACAAGGGTGTGACTGTAACGTGACGGTTGAGAGTTCAATCCCCACTCGGGGGAATGAATTATTGTTTCTTAATATTTTCTTTCCTTCGCTCTGGTCAAGGCGAAACTCAACATCGGGTTTTAATGTTGAGTTTCGCCACGCAGCCACTTTAATTGGGACTAACCGAAGAACGGAGTTCATTAATACTTTAGATTATCTCTAGAACTGAAAAACATTTCACATTAGAATATAATTTTTATATTGGTTGATTAACATGCAAATAAAAAAAATTTTAATGCTGATTTTTAGTTTTTTAGTATAACTAAACCTAGAAAACTGAATTTCGCGTTTTCCGAACTTTATTCTCACCAAGAAACAATTTATATTACATATTTTTCTCTTCCTCTAAACATTTCCACCGCGTGGAGTCATATTAGCACATTAATTGGCGTTACGTATCGTGATTCCTAACGCCACAGAGCCCAACCCACTCTAAGCGAGCACAACTAGCGAGTCCGCGAGTACAAATCGAGGTGACATCCTCATGCACATTTTATGATGAAACTTTCAGCGTTTGGAATATAGGGTTTTGTATTAATAGAAATATTATTTTTGAATTTCTTGTATTTTTTTGTATTGTTGTATAGTTACGAAGCAATTTGTTTGACTGACAATACAATGCTGATATTTTATAGAGTGCACTTTATAATATGATAATTAAATCAATCAGCTTCAGACTGTATCCCGCACACAGTAGGGTACGCAGAGGGAACCTAATGTTAAGACACTCCGTTCTCCACTTTCTGCCGAATTCTGGAGGCACTGCTTGTTGAGTGGCAGAACGACGCTTTGCCTCGACACCAGAGCGAAGAAACGGAAATATTAATTTAAATAATCTCCTCGATCCTACAACCAGTCGATTTTACAGTCCCACTCTCTGCCTCTACGCTACGACTGGCCTTTTTTTCCAGCTTTAAGCTATCTCTTTTTAAATGAGACGAGGTGTTATAAGTATTTTGGATTTATCTATATGCTTATTGTTTCTTTTACAGCCCTACGTGTCAGGCCGACCGACCATCCTATTCAAAATAATGAGGTTAGTGGTCATCGCGTGTTTATAATATCGTATTTTAATTACTCTCTTATCTCTTGATTCACAAACAGTATAAGAGATAGGCTTATAATATTATTTTTGACATGAATACATCTATAAATTCGCTTCCATGCGGGGATCATCGAAAAAACCTAAGGATAACAATATCGAATCATATTTTAGCTTTGCTTAGTTTCTAAGCTATCCCCTATATCTGAAATAAAATTATACCACCGCATAGCTAAAGTATCAAAGTCAAAGAGAATAGTGACGCACCGCGCGCGGTGGAGAGGTAGGCGATGTGAGGTTTGCAAATAGTATAACTTTTGATTCAGACTTTGACGAAGTAAGTGCTTATAAATTATTTAGTAACATGTCACTATTGTTTGTTTTTCTTGCTTTTTGTCTAAGCGTCCATTTTAAGATTTATATAAAGAATCTCTTAACTAAAATTGTTATCTTTTGAGAGACTTTTATTTTAATTTTTATATTTATACTTAAGATACCTTCACCGTTAAATATTATGAACATTTCTCAATATTTTTAAGCTACTTATTAAATTTATAATTTAAGCTGATATTGCGTTTGAAATGGAGAGACTCTTATTTTTCTAATATTGTACAACTTCAGTCACCGTTAGAAAAAATTACAAATTTTTCTCTGGTTTGTAAAGAAATCTAGGCTTTATATCGACACTGTCTATAAGGAGTACCTAAAATTTATTTTTATTATTTATCATTAAAACTCGATTACGAATTTAATAAGGCCGTCGTAGCACAGGGGCAAAAAGCGTGACGCGGAGGTGGTGAGTACGATTCCCACTCGAAGTATAATTAATATGTTCGATCCCCACGTAAGGAAGTGAATTATTTATTTACGTTTATATTTCCATTTCATCGCTCTGGTCTTGAGGCAAAACGCGGCTTTGAGCTCAGCCACTCAACACGCAATGCCTCCAGAATTCGGCAGAAAATGGGGAACGGAGTGGCTTAACACTAGATTCGCTCTGCTGTGTACGGGAAACAGCGTGAAGCTTAATAGATATGTATGTACTGTTTCACGTATCTTCCTATATACTCTCTCCTACTCCATATTTCGTTCAAATCGCAGTGTACCTAATAGAAAGTATAAAATAAAAATATCTTATAGAAAATGAATAAATTATAAGCATCTTAATTTGGATAAGTTGGGATTAGACACAAAATAATAATATGTCAATATATATATGCCACCGTTTATATTTATTTTAATCTGTATAAGCAAATACTTGTAAGTTTCATTAGAGATTATTATAATACAGTTCAAAGTAAACTGGTAAGCTTAGGTGACTTATCCTTTATGTCTTCCTTTTGTTCGACAATAGAGCTAAATTGAATATGACTATGAAGTGCTGCTAACCTACTGAGTAAGCTTCATGAAGCACTTAGCAAAATTAAAAAGCTTAAATCAACATATTATAATGTAATCTTTTTTAAAGGAACTTAGAATAAAAACCGGCCAAGTGTCAATCGGATTCGTCCATCGAGGGTTCCATACCAATTTCAGTATTGTCGACGTAAAGTAAAAACTTGAAAAAGATGATAAAGTTAATTTTACGGAAGTATACACTAATTTTGTATGGAATTAAGTACAAATATAGATCTGTTACGATTGTTTTCTATGAAATATCCAAAAATTCTCATTTCATGCCTTTCATAATTTTAAATCCAAAAGGATATTCATACGATATGGAGCAAAAACAATGCATATAAGCTCATAGGTATCTTTTTATTGCGTTGACTTAGAAGCTTGTTTTTTTAGGAATCCGAATAGATCCGAATATTTGGTAATAATTCCTTTAAGTGTTGCGATTTTTCCTTTTAGGTACGGACCCCTAAAAATTTATCTAAATAAAATATATAATGAAATCCATAATATAAAATCAAAATATACAGTCTTAATTCACTAATTCCAAAAGTAAATATCACCTTCAATAGCCGGACAAAGAAAATATATTATAAATTTTCAAGATTTGCTTAATCAAGTAACCCGTCAGCTGAGCTTTTCATAAAGTTCAGCTTAGTGTAATTATTCTCAAAGGTGACGTGACACTGAAGGCTCCATCCCTCCCCCAATCTGATAACTTTGAATTGCGATCGTTGTGAGTTCAATATTACTTGACCTAATATATATTGAAAGGTTCTAGAGGTTTTTCCTTAATGGTGTATCGTATTTAACAATTGAAGCTCTTTTATTTAATGCCCATATAAGGAAGGTTAAGCAAAGATTTGTAATACACAATGTCGTTGCGGCGGCAACCTAAGTGAATGCTTAACGCAAATTCTAAAAGGTACTCTTATAACTTTAATGTATATAAAAGACATGACGATTTGCTTCACTGAACAAAATGATGGCCTATTAGTATTCCACGTTTAGCAGAGTAGGGAAAGGGAACCTGGGAACCTAGAGTTAAAACATTCCATTTCTCACTATCTACCGAATTTTTGAGACATGGCGAGTTGAGTGGCGAAGAGAGAAGAGTGCCCTGCAATGGGAAACCAACCCATAACCGTCGCGTTACTGTTATAAGCTTGTGCCACTGAGCCACGAGAGCCTCTACTTAACGAACTCTCTAATATATTACAATTATCTATTATACCAGAAGAACGAAATGTTAGTTTCTGAGAAAAGTGTAATCAATCTCAAAGGAGACGTTATACTGAGGGCTCCACCCTCTCTCCACCTTCACCTCATGCTAATAACTTTAAAGTACGCCAAAAGCTTAAATTGCAACGTATCATAGACGGTACAACTTACTTTTAATTACAAATCTCCATTCTATTTAAAGCATATCTCTTGTTTAAGTTGCTGTCGTAACTTAAACCAAGTTGAAACTGTTATAAACAATAAGAGGCCAGTCATGGCCCAGGGGCACAAGCAAGAAATTGTCAACTCGATAGGCTGTTGGTTTGATTCCTACTTTCGTTTGAAACGAAATATTGAAATTATTATTCTCAATAAATAATGCCTCCAGAATTGGGCGGAAAGTGAGGAGAGGAGAGGTGTCTACTCCTCCCCAAAAAATGAGGCTCCCTCTGCCTACTCTACTACATGGGGGATACAGCGTGAAGCTGAAAAAAAATAATTAAAAATATATTTTATCTATTTTAAGCATACACCTATCTCTAATTGCATATGATATATTATATACACTTACACGTAAAACGCTTTATATTCCCAATGTATATTAATAGCTAGTTTTTACACGAATTCGTCTGTAAATCTGCCACCATATGAAGGCAATCTAAGAAATCTAACAGCTTGGCCTTGTAGTTTCAAAACTATCCTCTATATCCAAATTAAAATAAAAGCAATGAAGCAATTTAGCCGTGTGTTCCCGGCTTAGAATAGGATCACCCTGGTACTGGTGGTGTCGTAAGAGGCGACTAAAGTACGAGTGGGAGAGTCACGTTGCCAGCAATGGCGACACGCATGGGCAGACTCAACTGGATAATTACCACCCCCGGCATTTAAAACCGGCGTGAAGTAGTGGCTTTATGCCACTGCGTTTCGCATTAGGTAATGCCGGGCCCCGGGGCCCAGCCACCCCAAAAGCTGGCAACGCACCAGTAGCTCCTCTGGTGTTACGCGGTGTCGTGGGCGGCGGTGATCATTTACTATCAGGTGACCCGTACGCTCGTTTGCCATGCTTTTACCATAAAAAAAAATGCATAACTAATGAATCAAAGAATTTATTAGAATAAACGAGAAAATGAAGCGACGCCATTTTGAGGTTTCTTTTTTGCTGTTTACATTTGCAATTAGCATAACGTTTTTTATTCGGGGAAGCTACGAAGTTACTTTAATTTCTAATCATTAGCTATCATCAAAATCTATCGATTCTAGTTAAAAACAAAATTTATAGTGGTGATAGTGTATTAAATAAGATGTTTGGAAAGAGCTGTTCAAGGACAATCAAATAATAATAATAAAACACTATCTCACAGCGGATCAACGACAGTGCCAGTAAATTTGCAGCTGGGTTTGAAAATATGTAATTTTTCTTCTCCATACAATGTGACATTGGCGAAGCAATATGTGCTCAACTAGCACGCTCGGAACGCAATAACGAAATAACTATACCATATCAATATGCAAGTACATTTTGTTTGTTATTGACACTACATTAAAATAAGCCCTCTTTCTTTCAGTAAAATTTACTATTCGGTAAACAAATGTATTTAGTTTTAATATAAAATTCTCCCGAGTCGAAATCGAACCCACAACGATCTGCATCCGATCGCTGTGGGTTAAGGCATAAGACATTATGACGTAAATAAGTATAGTAATAATATATAACATAGTTAATCTTCAAATTAAAACCTTAGCACATAATTAATATATAAAATGATAACGAGGGCTTGAGTTGTTTTTAATTAAATTATCAACATCAGTTCGTCCTTTCGTCGTATTGTAGGTCCACGGTAGAGAAACCTTTGTAGTCCAGAGGGATATTAGTTTTGTAAAGAAAATCAACGAAACGCTTTATATCGTATATATAATAGAAGTAGAATTATTTATTATCTATAGATATAGTTAAGCTACAAGTACTGTATAAGATACATAGTATCAATACTTTTTTAATCGATCTGATAACGAATCAAAGTGCGGCGTTAAGTTGGCAAGTGCGGAAAAAAGTGTCTTTATACTAGATTCCCTCTAACTACCCTGCTGAATATAGAGTAAAGCGTGAAGCTAATGAAAAATGAACTTAGTTCATTTATATAAGATTTTCCTGGCTCTACTTCTAGTGATCATTCACACGAATACAAAGCTCAGCTTAAGCCTCGCGAAACGTATCTAGTTATAGTTGAATCAATTTAGCAATTTATTTTAAAAATATTAGTTTGTCTGTGAAGTAACCTTCGCCTGTTATCCAGACAAATGCGGTGATTAGCCCGAGCATTTAATCTAGATAGAAATTATCCTTAAGTAATATAAAACATTAATTTACCAAGTAAGTTTATAAAAGTTTATTTAACTTTAAACCGTTAGCTGCATAGATTATTAGAAGTTCTTGGTTTTTAAATAATCCATTTTCCCGTGTGCGAATCGAACTCACAACTGTCGTACACAATTACATTCAGACATAAATAAAAAATACTAATACTATAAAATTAACTCAATGTCGGCTAATATTAAATGGTACTTCCGTACTTTGTAGAGGATATTATTATTTAATTGTTTGATTTTTACAAATCATCATCATACAGCCGGGAAGGCAGAGGGAACCTAGTGTCTAAAGCGTCAACTACCACTTTTTGCCGAATTCCGGAGGCATTGCGTGTTAAGTGGCAGAACTCAACGCCACGTGATGCCTCAACAGCAGAGCGAAGAAATGGAAATATAAATGTAAATTAATATTTCACTTCCTCGAGTGGGGATCGAACCCACAACCGTCGCGTTACAGTCACAACCTTTTGCCTCTGCGCCACGACGGCCTCAAGCAGATCCTACTAGCTTAAATGTAAAAGAGGTTGTTGAGAGGATGGATATTTGATCCACTTTCACAAAAAACTACAGAATGGATTTAAATGAAAATTTACCGTGATATACGTTATACATCAGAACAACACATAAGCTAAAATTAATGTAAAGATTTTGTATAATCTGTTTATAATATAAAAATAAATTTGAGCGGACGAAGCTGCGTGTGGATCGCTAGTCTACGTATATATTTGATATTTCCATATTTCTTCTCAGAAAGTAACGCTTACTGAAATAGTCCTTGAAATAATCTCAATATCATCGAACGACGATCGTTCACAGCACGGAACGTTTCTTTCATTAAAAAAAATGAAATACAACACTAATAGTACAAAGTACCAAAAATTCCACTTCCCTTTCAGAGCAATCATGTACTCTAAAGAAAATTAACGAGCGTACGCTATAGAGAGCTCGCTTTGCTGTTTGTTTTGGTACGTATTGCTATTACAAAGTTTCGATTTTTCAATTTTATAACAGTAACTACTAGCTTTTACTTTTACTCCTAGTGATCAGGGGCATGAGCAGATGTATTCGTAGATTCGATTCTTACTCGGGGGAATGATCAAATATTTAATTTTTAATTTCTTCGCTTTGATATCATCAAGCTGGTCTAATGTTGAAACCGAGAACTGATAGAACTCTTCAGAGAAATCCAATCAAATATCGAAATAATTACTATTAATTATTTGAGTCGATAATTGTTATTTTAATTATTGTTATGGCTAAAAAGTAAAACATAACGTGTACAATAGATTTAAAATACATAATTTAAAACGTAATAACAATTGCTTCCACCACTCTAAGACATAATATCCAAAATGTCTAGCTCCGCTGAGTCCTAGAACTAAGCTGTTACAACGATATTAACAAAAGCAGTGTTTGGTATGTAAACACAGAACACTTGCACAAAGTCGCAAATTAGTTTACGAAGTAATTATGCAGGCGGGTTTCTTAATTAAATTCGGGACGAATGCCGCTGCGTTCACGGGAGTGACACTCGGAGCCAGAGCTAGATTGGTATTTTGATTTTATCCCGCGGTTAGCTCGCTGTATACGAGTATATCTACCTGCAGGATTTGAATACAATGTTAAAATTGAAATGATTTTTTTTTACAATATCCAATTATTTTCAATAGCTGGTCTATTTATTGTATTTGCATATTACAGCATAAAGGTGAAATCTGGGATTTATTTGATTCTTTTTAGATTCATGCTGAATCCGGAATGTAGCAACGTAGACAGATAGGGAATCTGAAAGCTTAGTGTTAAGACAATCCGTTCTCCACTTTACACCGAATTCTACAGATCTACAGAACTCAACTCCGCGCTTTGTCTCGATATCAGGGTGAAGAAATGAAATAAACATAAAGCATATATAATATAATAAGACTAATATTTATGTAAATTAACGTAATACACGTGGAAAAATATATACACACATAACATGTTAAATAATGATACTCGTATGTTAATCTTTTTTAGTTTATTAAATTTTGTTTGTAAAATATTACTTAACCTTTTAAAATGAAAATAACGAATATAGTAAAGCATTATATTCTCACACGCTAAATGTGATCAGCCTGGAACCTGAAATAAACGATTGGTCGAAGTTCGCACAGCTTCACGTATGGCCGTCTACAGTGCAAGGGTGAAACGTGAGTATATATAATGAAGCGAGTTAGAGACGTGACCTTCACAAACAACACTAAAAAGTTTAATAGTTTAAAGAAATTAATTTACTTTGAAACGTCTTTTTCAGTGCAGTAATAGGAAATATTTTCACTAACTACTACATATAGATAAGAGTGCGATTTCAAGTTTATTCTAATCGATTGCACGTTCCATGATATACTCCGGATCAACTCTATCAAAGCAGTTTTTGATTATCCGTTTTATTATATATATTATCGATTAGCCTTCAGTTACACGGATTCAAAACTGTCTTAATTATCAACCGGGACTTACCTATTTTAGACTTTTTTCTCTAACTCAAATATCACCAATATTAGAATGAGAGAAAAATATTGAAATTATGTTATTATTGATGGTCATTAAAAGGCACCACGACTTACTTTTTTTATTCTTTTAGCTTCACACTGTATTCCGCTCTTGGCTGTAGTTGAGGCCAGTCACGGCAGCTTGTATCCACAAGCGTGCGACTGTAAACGCGATAGTTTGTCGCATCGATTCTTACTCGAGGAAAGAATTATAATTTGAAAACGGAAGTCTCCTAATAGGAACCGAGTTTCTTAACACTAGGTTCCTAGATTCCCAACTCTCCCATCCACTCCTACCTTGCTAAATTTAATTTATTAGAACGTTCAAAATAAACCAATATATTCAGCATACATCATATGTTTGGATCATATTACTCGTAGATGTAACGATAGTTAAGTACTTCGTCGAAGCTAAGAGCTAATAATGTAACAGGCAAATAACTGTACAAGCACTCGCCTCGTAATATCCTTCTTGACGCCACACCTGCGTGGCGTGCCCTAAAATCTTAGCTCAATTCATGTGCATGCAATAGAGAACAAGTATACGGAAAATATTGTGAATTATTTATTTTGGAGGATATTAAAGTACAATGTGAAGCTTCTGGAGGTAATTATGGAGTCTAACTCTAGACTAAACTATCGGCCCCCGTGTTGTATTTAAGGGAAAAAAATAAATATTTTAGTATAATTATCTCTTACTGTGATAAATCGTAAGTCCGAAGATGTCTGAAAAAGAAGATGCTCGTATATTGCTTGTTATCTTTATCTTGCCTTCTTTATCTTTTAGTATTTGTATTATCCCATATAAACGGTTCAGCTGTTCTGGAGATTAGCCGAGACAAGCAAACGGGTAGATAGACAGAAATCAAAAAATATATCTTTTTGTGAAAAAACAAGTTTAATTTGAAATCACAGAAAGACAATTAAATCTTATTTATTTGTACCGATACGTTACTTAAAATAGAGTAATTTACTAATATTGTGTTTTTTATATATATGAATATATTTAGTCTAAAATATCCAAAGATTTTCTGAAACTTGAAACTTAAGACTAACTGCTTATGAATCGCACCTGCCAAGTGTACAAGCATTAACGAAGATCGCGCCGTTACATCATACTTGTACATCAGTACACGTAGACTAACGCTGAGTCGCTATCAAATTTATGTTAAACTTTAATTTTAAGTTCGTCTGAACTTAAAATAGTAATTTTCTACTCGGATTTTCTATTTATATTACATTTTTCTCTTTCTTTTCATTTTAAACTTTAACTTTATGCATTTTTTACTCTTGCTAAGCAATGTTGATTTAGGGAACCTAGCGTCTAAACCCACCGTTCTCCACTTTACTTCTCAGAGAACCTGGAAAGCTCATTTTGTATCCAGGCAAGTGCAATTCACAAGAAGTTAGTGTTAAGACGGTCTTTTCCTGTAAAGACATTTCATATTTTCCATCGAATTCTTGAGGCATTGCTTGTTGACTGGTGGAACTGAACGCCGCGCTTTGCCTCGTTACCAGAGCGAGGAAACGAAAATATTATTAGAATAAAAAGTATTATTAGAATAGTAACGCCTACACTATTTCAAATTATAGAAAAGGTCCGTATCTTGAATAAAGACTATTAAATTTATCCTTTTCCAATTTCGATTGAATCCTTTCCGCACAGAATTTTACAGTTGTTTAAGAGAGTAATATCAACAAAATAAGGTTGTTCCAGACAGATATGTTATAACGGCGTTTTATATTACGCGGCAGAGAGAATGTTACGATTGATCAATTGTATTAAGTATATATGTAAAATATTTTTATTGTATCGTTATGGTATTGTGAAATCGAAATTTTATATCTGGTGGCGAGGAAAAGCGCGGAGTTGAGTGTTACCACTAAAACAGTGGGTAACGGAGTGTCTTAAGTCCCCCTGCCCGGCTCTGTGCGAGATACAGCGTGATGCTGATATATATTTAGACAGTAGGATTAGTACATCGGCTTTACACATCTCAATTGTTTCGCGCAATGTCTGATATTAAATAGAATGAAGTATAAGGTCAAAACACTTATAAAATATTCCAATGGAAAGACAAAGCGAATTTAGAATTACAAGAAAGTTTTCAAATAATAACTTACATGTTATAAATTTCTAAAGTAATTTAAATTAAAATGTCTGAGAAGTTTCCATTCTCTTTACAATTAGTGAAAAAGATATTTAGTGCTAATAGCATTTTTTCTTACACTTATTAGTATAATTGTAGTTTTATTTCAAAAAACAGAAGGTTATCAATTTAACTGTATGTTTTTTGTGTATGTGTGTACATTGGAAATGGGAAACAGTGTGTCTTAATAATACCTTTTTTCCTGGCTGTCTTACTATGTGCCGGATACAGCGTGAAGATAATTTAATTTTGATTTTAATTTTGTTCATTCATATCTCAGCCCATTATTAAAATGGATTATAAATGGATTTTGTAGCGCACGTCTTATATTGTAAATATTGTCGTGTTCACTGAATATTACTCTATTTAGATATTAACGCGGTCTTTTGTATTTCGTTGTAGGGACTAATATATTTTATGTAGTTAGTTACTTGTAACTTTTATAAAATTAATTATATATTCTCTTTACATTAGTTTATTTTATGACGTAATAATTCATTTTTTTCACTCTGTTCCCCATTTTCCACAAAATTTTTGAGACCTTGCGTATGTAAACATTGACCCAACGTCAAGCTTCGCTTTGTTACCAGTTTTAAGAAATAAATGAAAGCAATTTTATTTTCATATTTATTAATTTATACACAAAAGTATAAATGTGAGAGTTTTTTTCAGATTTTCTTAAAAAATAATTACTGTTAATATTTCTTATTAAGTTATCGTTAAGTCTAGGCTTAAATCTGTTTTTGTTCAAAATTAAGATTTGTTTTAATTGACGTCATGTAAGTCCTTTCAAGTAACAAATAACTTCTTTGTTTTTATAGCTACACGTTGTATGTGAAATATACATAACTGGGTAAGCTAGTCAGTCAATACAATCCATTCCTATCATAACATATTAGTTTCCCACTTTCCGCCGACCTCCGTGGCGGCACTCAACGGCGCACTTTGCGTAACGAGGCAATATTTATATAAGAAAAGAAATAATACAAAAATATTATTTCAAAATATAAATATACTACGAGTATAAGTTATAAGAATTTAAGCTTTCTAATTGAGATTTTTTTTTAAAAGAATAAACAAGTTTTATTTAAAACTATTTATTGTGCCCATCGATTTGGAGATATACACAACAATCATTTTATTGCTAAATATTATAAACGATTTTTATAAATCATGTCAACATTTATAATGAATTTCAACTAACAATGAAGACAAGGCCGATTGAGGGCGTCGTGGCGCAGCGGTACTAACATGCGACTGTAAGCTCATCGGCTAAGGTTCGCTTGCACATTACTAATACAATACAGTTAAAACTTACCAATATCAGAAAAATAGGATTAGTCGTACAAATCTGGTTTACCCAAGGCTCCATTTTATCTGATCATCCGAAAGTGGAAAAAATTATATAAATTAATTTCTTATGTAAAAATAATATATAACAAAAAATAATATATAATAAAAAATGTTACTTACACTCTAACAACACTATATGGATAATTATTACTCTGAAATAAATTATTTTTATTTTATTTATTTATTTATAAATCATACCAGCTTATTGCATCATTGCATCCAGTCATTGCGCCACAGCCTCTATTCATTTTCTTTTTTATTTTAATCAACAAAACGTAAAACTATAGAAATTCATAATTATCTATCTATACATAAAAGGACATGTACTGACTGACTGAGGTAAGACGCACGCACCGCCGTAACCGCTGTGCGTACAAACGTGAAATTTGGACAGATGTTTATTTTCGTAATCTGATTTTCGAAACATTTTAACCCTAAAGGGATGAAATAGGGGTTGAAAGTTTGTAGGATAAAAATTTAAATCGGCACCAATTTTTATAAAGTTCTACTCTTTAAAATATTTCATTGAACACATGTTTCATGGTTTATTAGAATTCACCACTAAGGGAAATAAGCGGGCGATGCTGCGCGCGTCCACTACTAGTCCACTCTACTAGAAGATAAGAATGAATTTTTACAGAATTGTCTTTTACCAGGGGTGGGGCTCAGACTACGGAGTAACCCTTTTGTTTTAATTACGAGCAAAATATTCCAAATAAATTCGTCCTGTGCAGCTTATTACGAAGCGTGCGGTTATTATGAAAAACGAGATTGTGATAGGTCGACGTTGTTTTTTTTGTTATTTAAGTTTTGTCATAATGAAAAGGGGAAAAATATTAAAAGATTGCTAAATTAAAAGTTTATATATAATATTTTTTTTTTCTATATTGCTAATCGTAATATGTATCGTATAACACCAGCTACCAATATTTTGGGTTCAAATATCACACAAGTGAAATATATTTAGTATGTTAACTTATTGAAACCAAGAAAGAAATCTATGAAAATGAGATATTGTATTGGTAATAGATGCTTAAGCAGTTGAAGCTTATTGAATTATTATTAGTAACTATTGGTGACCATTCAAAGATTAGATTCCGAGTTTTGAAAAATCCTTAATCTCCTACACTCTTGCAGGTTGCCCAACTTCTGCGTTCTACGTCGCATTTTTATACTGTGCTTTCTTCTGTATTTATATAATTTTTGTATGTAAAAAAGAGAGGTGTTTTATATTGAACGTGTCTGCCCGTATGTGTGTTTATCAGTCTGAGCATCGTAACCTCTGAATTAATGAACCGATTCAAGTTTCTTTCCATCTAAAGCCAATGGTTCTTAGCTATGTTTTACCACAACTTTGACAAAATAATTATGTTTTGATCGGCTTTTTTTATTTTAATTTTTACTACTTAAGCCATAATCCCCTCTACTCTCATATTTACATCTCATATTTATCTAACGTACGTTAGTATAGTATATCAAACGTGTTTCAAATTATTTAGCTGTCCAAAACATAATTTACCTAGAACGCCGCCCGTACCCTGAATAAGCACCACAATTATACGGGATTAGAACAAGCCGGGCCGAGATTACTTCCAGGACGAACTCAAAGCAGAGTAAATGAGCGAATTAGTGGAACTCGTGTAAATCATTCTTTGTGGCGTTATTAACACTGGTATGGCTATTTAAATGACTTTGTGTCGTTCGTTTCAAATTACTGGTTTATTTTTATTTTGTATGCATTTTTTAATTCAAAGTCCCTGGGTTAGTTAGGTTCTTTTTTATAATAGTATGCATAATAGGTAAGGAACTGGTGGGAAATATTGAGAAAAACGTATAATATCTTTTACGTAGGACGACTCGAACTAAATAATTTATAAGAATGATCGTCTGGCAAAAGAGAAACATAGCTGCACATAACAATTAAGGCAGAGGAAACCTTTGAGCTGAGTGTTAAGACACACTTTTGATTCTTACTTGGGGCAATTATTTACTTTCATTTGTCATCCGTTATCCCACTATTAATATTATTATAATAGTAATATATTTGTAAAATATATTATAATCAGAAAAGAATTTTTGTGAATTTCGGTAATAATAAACAGTAATATATATTTACGAATGTGGGTGGAACCCAAGACACCAGC
This sequence comes from Heliconius burneyi, assembly GCA_018247715.1. NCBI lineage: Eukaryota > Metazoa > Arthropoda > Insecta > Lepidoptera > Nymphalidae > Heliconius > Heliconius burneyi. The sequence continues at coordinate 17,494 of DWGR01000951.1, forward strand.
TAAGCCGTCAAATTCATTATCACTATTCTCAAATAATCTCACGAAGACTAACTTATCAACCTGGTTGCTCCTCCAGAGACCTCAACTCTTATAAAAGATAGGAATCATCTCGATTATATTAAAAGAGCTAATAATTGTATTCCAAAGTTTGCGGACGAACTTTGCTATGAAGATGAAACTTTTCTAGATTAACTTATTATTACTGAAGTAAGTCTTAATCATCTAACTCCTTTGTGAATTGTCCTGCTTTCAAGTAACTATTGTACAATACTCCTACCTCCTTGTTGGCTTAAGTTTTTATTACAATGGGCGGTGAGAGCTTAGGTTGTTCGTTGGCTCTACGATAGTTACGGTGAGGGATAGTTAAGTTAAAACTTTATAACTGAAATGAATCCTATAGATACAATAATTATTATATAATCTATGCAAATTAATATATTTAACAATTGATGTAATGCGACAAACTCTGCTCTTTTTATTATAATCTCCAGGCAGAGAATAGACAATGAATGTGGTATTTATCGGTAAATAACACGTGATCGTGCTTTCACTGATCTTACTGCCAACGCTAAATATATATTTGTATTATCAAGACAAGGTTCACAATTAGAGAGAGTACGTACTGAATGGCAGAAGTACACTTGACTATACTATGATGTTAAGTTTACACTTAACGAAGAATATTGATCCCTTTCCCTTAAAGAAACATTTCAATCGGGTTATTACAAAACAATCTCTGTAAATGCTCGAGCACAATAAAACTGGAATTCCGAATTTAACCGTCCTTTTTATGGGGAATGGCTTCTA
>DWGR01000952.1:0-18282 GCA_018247715.1 Heliconius burneyi
GTATTCATCCAAACATTCATTTCTAGTCTAATATGTTCTGAGTAATCAAGATATGTTAATAAACGTCTTTGATACTCCAAGCTGTGTTGATGAAGTCACGCCGACGCCGTATACGTTTGTAGTGACCATTACACTGTAATGTCTTATTTCTTCTATTTCTTATTTTTAAATAAAATAAAAATTAATTTCTTCAGAATTTCTTGATCAGAAGCTAAAATCCTGCATATTAAAATTTGTATGTACTTATATTCTCTTTATTATAAACATTTAAGCTTAGGACCTGTATCTACATTTCTACCTTGAAACGAATATTTAACTTAATTTAGGTAACAATAAAAATCTTAATAAAAAATAGTTCATATAGTTTTTTTATATTTAAACTGTTATCTCTACATATCAAGATCATAGACAGAGGGAACCTAAGAACCCAGGGTTAAGAGACTTTCGTTACGCACTTTACGTTTGAAGCATTGCGTGCTGTCGACACCACAACTTAACATCGCGTTTTGCTTCGACACCAGAGCGAAGAAAATGAATATATTAAATAATTCAAAAATTTGTTTTATAAAATATATATATTCTTAATAAGCTCTGGTATTATTCAAGATAGCCTAGTTGTAAGAGATGTCCAAGCTTACTGTAACTTTATCTTGTGAGTTCTATAGCAACAGTGTACAATTAAGTCCCTGACTTTCATATCTGGGACGTGATATCTTTGAGGCCATATAAGTCTCATTATAGTTATTTAACTTATTATTGCGTCAAATATTTCTTCCTCAAGCGGGAATCGAACCAACAACCGTCGCGTACACCTTGTGCCGCTGCGCCACAACTGCCTCGTCTCTAAAATAAATAGTTATAATATGCCTCTAACGCTTGTAAATGTATTTTAACTTTAAAACAAACATTGATTTACACAGGATCAAATATGACAAATATTTTTCTTACCATTTTTTTGTTATGCAAAAGAAACGTACATAAAAATATAACAAAGGTCATTGCCAAGGGACTTCCCGAGGGCGGCGAAGAAGGAAGGTAAAAATCATTTATTTACTTGGTGTTGGACCGATCACGTATCTAAGAACACACAATGGGCAACATTCACTATAAAAGAGCTTATTGAATATTTGATAATACTCTTCTCTAAGAAAATTTTATAAATAACAGCCTTACGATGAAACATTAGCCTCTGACACGATATGATTGATTACCATATTATATTAAAACGAATCCGTATTATGTTTAAAATATTATATTATAGAGACCAGTCGTGGGGCAAGGCCACAAAGTGTGCTATGGAATCGACCGATTGTGGGTTCGATCCCCACTCGAGATAAGGAAATATTTAGAATAGAATTACTACTTATTTTATATTACAGCAAAATAACTGGTATTAAGTCTACAAGATAACATAGAAAAATAAAATACTTTAAAAAGTATCTTGATAATTAATTAGGAGTTAACTTATTGATCTACAAAAATCTTGCATAGTAAGCTTCTTGTTTCCTCTGATCCCAGATATAATAAATATATTTTATCCTTCAAGCAACCTTTCATTTACGCTACCAGTGTCTACGCTCTCTTAAATATCAATACGAGTATAATTAGAAATGAAAGCTATAACTAATTAGAAAGAGTAAAATATATCATTTTTAAATTTCAATCTCCGATGGAAACAGAGGTATCTTAACATAAGTTATACGTGGCTGTATGTGTGTGTGTGTGTGTGTGTGTGTGTGTGTGTGTGTGTGTATCTAATGTGCGTCTGCCTATGGATTCGTAGCAACCATAAATTAATTTTTAACAAAAATAAAAACCGACTTCTAACAACGAACTAAAAAGTAACAAAATAATTTTACAAAAATTTTATAATTTTGAAGTCGGTGCCAAGTAAGACAAACTGGTTTAGTAATTTGATATTGTGATAAGGTAGTTGTAGTTGTCGCTTAGTAATAAGTAGTAAGGTCTAGGTAAGGTTATGTAGTAAGGTCGTTGTAGCCTTAGCTTGACACCGACTTCAAAAATATAAATTTTTTGCAATATTATTTTGTTACTTTTTAGTTCGTTGTTAGAGCTCAGTTTTTGTTTTTGTTAAAAATTAATTTATTTTACGATTTTAAGTAATGAGTAGACCATAAAAGGATGCTTCTTAAATAAGTGGCGGTGGTGGTAGTGGTAGTCAACGAGTGGTAGTTGTTGTCCTATGTAAAATTTCACTTAATTAGGTGCAAACACAACATGCTAACTAACATTGTGGTATATTGAGAAGTAATAAAAATATTCTTATAACTTGATCAATTTCGACCGGATCCCATAATCAGAACCTCACCAAACTTTTACCAAGCTATCCTTGAAGTATATCCGTTCAAATTAAAAAAGAATCGTTGAAATCCGTTGAAGTTGAACTTGAAGTCGTAACAATATTACAGTATTATAAAATTTTTACCAAAAAAAAACAAACTTTATCAATTTCGACCGGATCCCATTATCGGAACCTTACCAAACTTTCACCAGACTATTGTTGAAGTGTACGCTTTCAAATAAAAAAAATATCGAAATCAGTTGACGCCACATTAAGTTATTCGCCTATTTATCGCGTACATACCGAATGCAAATATAAGACTTATAAGATTTTCTCATAGATACCATTACCAGAAAAAGAAAAATGAGACCACATGGGAGAAGCACTACCTTTCAAATAAAAAAGAATCATCCAAATCGGTCCACTCAGTCAAAAGATCTGAGGTAACAAACATAAAAAAAAACAGTCGAATTGATAACCTCCTTTTCTTACAGAAGTCGGTTAAAAAGGATGAAATGATATTAGTCAAGGTTTTTTTACAGGTTAATCGAAAATGTTCTTAACCATGATCCTAAAGAATATGTTCAGCCACTTGAAGATTATCAGCTTCTGTTACTTAGTTACTTGATAGAGTTTTATGTAAAGGGGGCATTTTGAAATTTATTATAACTTTTCATTATAATGAAATAATTAATTAAATAATTAATAATTATGTTGGATATATCCAATATACAGCAAATAACTAAGTTTATACTCTCCATTTGTAATTATCGAGATATTATGTGTTCAGCGGCGACGTCGTGCTGTCTCCTTACTAGAGCGAATAAAAATTACTAATACCCCAAGTAGAAATTGAACTGATTATGTTTTGCAATTATTTAATAATTAAAAAATCCAGACAAATGCGAGTCAGACTCGCCTACATCTTATGAACTACTGGACGGGTTTGAATGTCTGTGTTATATAGTTATTAAGCCTGGGCAGGATAGGCCCTCCTGATGAAGAGTCATAATGGCCCAGTCAAATCATAAGAAAAACACTTTCTATTAATATATTAATATTGAAGATCTGGAATATTTGATGAATAACCATTATTACAATGAATGAACAAATATTATTACAAATTCATATAGACAGGTAACAGCTTAAAATGCTATGATAGAACAATCCTAAATCAATGCGGCGTAGAAAGTTTGGTGCTGGTATTTCATGGATGCTCGCCAAATTGTCGTAGAAACTCGGAATAGGACTTTAATATCTACAAAAGTATAAAATTATTGACTTGTCTATAGAAATGCGAAGCTACCGTCGCGTGTAACGGTTAAAGTTTACATAAGTGTGTCAGCCTTTATTACTGTAATGGGCTGCCGTACCTCGATTACATTACTGCAAGCTGTTATCGGGGCTCGTGTTTGCGATGTGCTGTATCGCATAATGTCTAATATGAAGTCTAATGCTTACATTCTATTAAACACTGTAGTTAGTAGAGCTTAACGTTCTCGGTGTTATTAGAATATGAGGAATAAATGTGTTACTTGCGGTAAATTTTGCCAAATGTTGCAATTTTTAAGAGATTTTCCTTAGTGTTATTTTTTGTTTAATTTTCTATATGTTTTTCATAATTACACAACTTGCGGGGTAGACATTTCTGTCAAGTGTACTTATAAGTTATTAAAAAATATATTATTTTCAACTGTATCCCGCATATATCGGGGTAGCCAGAGGCATTCCAGTATTAAAACACTCCACTGCCCACTTTTCGTCGAATTCTCGAAGCATAGTATATTGAGTGGCGGGACTTAACACCGCGCTTTGCCTCGACACGAGAGCAAAGAAATGACAATATCCAATACTTCATTTCCTCGCGTGGGAAACCACAACCTGCCCTGCGCTTACAGACACAAACTTGTGCGCTAAGACTGACCTCTAAAATATATTTAAAAAAAGTAAAACAACACCACAATTTTATTTATTGCACAAATAAATATTTATAAACTATGTTAAAACAAGTAAAATGGAAGCCATCACAAAATGTGAAATCTAAAAACCAACATTTTGAAGTCAGAAAAGTTATGCATTGAACAAATATCAATTATTAGATCGATTGCTCGAAACTTCTAGCTCCGTATTTACTAGCGAAGTAAGACTGATATAAATCTCATCGATGTTTCTTAAGAGTTCCTGTTTAAGAAGTCCTGGCTGTTTTCTTATCATATATTTTTATTTGAACACTTTAGGTAAGTAGGTTTGAACTTTTACTTTCATTTTTAGCACAAATGTCGCGAGTACAATTGTTTTTTTTTTTTCCGAAATGTTATATTTTAAATGTGTTAAAAAAATCAGTATGTATATCAATGTAAAGGGGAGTTGTAGTAATATTTTATATATATATATAACGTAAAATATTTAAAATGAAACAATTATGCCAGTTATAGTTATATAAGTTCACTGAACTGAATTTCAATTATGAAGTAAAATTTCGTAATTTGCACATTTCATTGGTAGTAAAATTCGACAGCTTATTAACGATTTATGTTAAAAGTTGCTCCGATCGTTTCCAAAACTAGCTGAATTTGTCCAAAACTTTAGTCCCCTCATAGACTTTTCATCGTTCTATATTCGATATCGTCGTCTGCCTGTAATGTTGACAGACACCTATTTCAAAGTTTCGAAAGTTTAATAAATTGGATTTCAGAATTGGAGTACAAGATTTTTTGGATTTTTTTTATTTATAGATTGTCGTACATAAAAATGAAGTTACAAAAAAAGAATAGGTTTTGTAAAAAATTGGCGTGATTGTATTGTTAGTAGAGAAAAAAAAATGAATTTAGCTAGTGTATCAATCAACATATTTGTGGGCAGGGCAAGATGCTTTTACAAATGCCGTCGTAACGCATGAGCACAAGTTTGTTACTTCAATGCGACGGTTGCGCGTGCGATCCCCATTCGAACTTCCCCATCCCCAAGGCAAAAGCCCAGCGTTGACTTCCACCACTCAACATTTTGTAATGACTCGATTAATTCAATGGAAAGTGGAGAACAGGGTGTTTTAACACTTTGTTTCATCTGCCTACCTGCTGCGGGATACAGAGTGAAGCTGAAATATTACTATTGCCTTATATTAAGTTGCCAGTAGGCCTAAAGGATAAAACAACTTCACTTTCCCATGAAATATGATACGAAGGAAGACAAGACTGTGTAAAGAAACTTTAAGGCCTCTTCAATTAATTTGTAATTTGCTAAGATGTTCTCTAAACTGGTTAATACGTAGTATAACAAAATATTTTTTTTTTCATAAAGTGGAATTTAATTAAAGCTACGATTAAATTTTTACTCTTTAATAATCTTAACATATGTATATGTTTGCCTGCCGGGAAGAAAATTTTCCTTTACTTATACGTATGTATGATACTACATACTTACACTACATACACTATAACTATTTGTTATATTTAAAAAAATGCCGATCAAGTGCGAGTCAGACTCGCCCACCGAGACGTTGGTACCAATTTTAGGATTGTAGGTCAACGAGAAGTACAACGTATAAAAGTTGACACACTTTGATATGCGAGCGTATGCACTCATTTCGTTTGAAATGAATTATAAACAAATAATGAGTTTTTCATAGATTTTATCTATAATATACATATAAATATCCATCTTGGGATTTTTTTTGGTGGACTCATGGATATATGGACAACAATATGCTCTTTCCTATAAAAAAACATATTAATTACAATTCGAAATCTGTTATCCATATATGAATATTTATTGTGTTTTCTCACATTATCGCTTCGCTACAATCGTTGCTAAATATTTTTATGATATCAAAATAAAAAGGGATGTAAAGAGAATATATTATGATGTTATATTGCTGTAATATTGCTACAATACGTAATACCGTTACAATACATATTTTGTAAATTTTCACGTGTTACTGTGAACGTTAGGTTGTGGGTTCGATTCCCACATGAGGTAATTAAATATGTTTATTTCTTCGCTCTGGTTTCGGTATGAGTTCCGCCATTTAATACTTCTAGAATTTCATTCACACCAGAGCAAAAACAACACCGAATCGATGATTCAAAGGCTCGTTTGGAAATTTTTAAGCGTAATAAATCGGAGTTTATGCATCAAAACATCACAATGGATGAAATATGGATCCACCATTTCACTCCGGAGTCTCTCACTCCAATCGGCAGTCTGCTGAGTGGAATACAACCGGTGAAAGCCGCCCAAAGCGTCCAAAGGCAAAAACATCGGCTGGCAAGATTATGGCCTCTGTATTTTGGGATGCTCACGGTATAATATTCGTTGATATTCTCGAAAAGGGTCAGACCATCCACAGCGATTATTAAATAGCCTTGTTGGAGCGTTTTAAGGATGAAATCACTGAAAAGCGGCCCCATTTGAAGAAGAAAAAAGTGCTGTTTCACCAAGACAATGCACCGTGTCACAAGTCGATGAAAACGATGGCAAAAATGCATGAATTGGGCTACGAATTGCTGCCGCACCCACCGTATTCTCCAGATCTGGCCCCCAGCGCCTACTGGCTCTTCGCAGATCTCAAAAGGATGCTCCATGGTAAGAGATTTGGCTCAAATGTGGAAGTCATCGCTGAAACTGAAGCCTATTTTGAGGGTAAAGAAAAATCGTTCTACAAAGGCGGTATTGAAAGAATGGAAAAGCGTTGGAATGATTGTATCTGTCTAAAATGGAACTATGTTGATGTAATATATATATGTAATATATAATATATGTTTAATCCTTCACAACTGAACATATAAAAATATGTCAATGTGATGTTACATATAAAGATATCATTTAAAAAAAAATAAGCTTAATTCTGTACCTTTCACATAGATGAATAGACATAGGGACTCTGGGAGCATAGTGTCAAGACACTCCGTTTCGATTAAGACATTTCAATAACTCGTAAAGGAGCTAGGAATAGGCTACTTTTTCTCTCTGAATTCGCGTGGGATAGGGGCTTACATGGAAAAACATGATTGCCGTACCTAACGCCTACAAAATTATGAAGATTTTCTTTTAGATATGAACACTTTTGCGAGCAAAATTAAATGAAATGCCAAAATATTAAACATGTAGAAAATAAATATTTTGTAATTTTTTTGTTGTGAATTTTCAGAATTAATTACAATAATATCTGTAAAATATGTCAAATCTTGTAAAATGTTAATACAATATTCATCACGTTCAAGATCTATTCCGTCTTGCCTCAGACAACGAGACTATCAATTGTTTTCTAGTTCTTTGAAATTTATTTGTTACTAGCGGCGCGCCCCCCTTACTCAAATATCTTGTAAACTGAGTGAGTAAAGTAGCACATTATTCGTATAACAAGACAAGTTGTTTTCAGCTTTAAGCTGTACTTGTAAATAAATTAAAGAAATGGTTAATCGAAAAATCGGTTTGTAGCAATAAACAATTCTTAGAAATTGAGGTCATCAGATATTAGATAAATATTAAATAATAATAATTTTAATTTTATTAAATTGTCCAATAGTAGCAGTGCCCGCGACTTCCTGCACCTGTATCATATCTATCTATACTACAATAAAAGTCTAAAAAAAGGGTGTGTCAAGAGACTTAAATCAATTAATTTATCAAATATATAAAAACATTAAAATAATATGAAATATTGTTATGTTATATCGTATAATTAATATATGACCTGTATATTCTTTTAGTCATATGTATTGTTTGACTTGTAATTGTTGTGGCTAAAAAATGACGATTATGATTATTATGATAGTTAAAGAAATTTAATTTTCAAAATATTACTTTTTGAGTCGAAGTAACAGCCGTTAAGTCGGAAAAGTTCAGGTAGGTACATTGGATCCGTTATACACGAGTCTGAAGGCATCGATCATGATAATGATAAAAAGATGAGTCTATAACCGGATAAACCCTGCTTGGGCTAAATGGCGGGAGGTCACTGGTGTGGTCTGCGATCGCAGGATACCGTCCAAACTCAAGGGTCTGATATACAAGAGCATCATCCGACCGGTTCTTTTATACGGCAGCGAATGTTGGCCAACACTATCTTCGCACACTCAGGAGCTTCGCGTCACAGAAATGAAGATGCTGAGGTGGATGTGCGGCGTAACGCGGTCTGACCGCATACGCAACACGTTCATTCGAGGTAGTCTTGGAGTCCGTGACATAGCTATACGCTATGTCCAGCTCCAATGTATAGCTCCAAGAGCGTCGGCTGAGATGGTTTGGCCACGTTACGCGCCGGCCTAAGAACTACGTCGGATGCAAGTGCCTTACTATGTCAGTCCCTGGAGTGAGACCTCTCGGACACCCAAGAAAGCGCTGGCTGGATGTCGTAACGCAGGACATGAGAGCCAATGGTCTAACTACCGAGGACGCTAAAGACCGTGCAAAGTGGAGTAGGCTGAGCAGGAAGGCAGACCCTGGCAATAGCCGGGATTAATGCCAGGATGAAGAAGACTTTTTGAGTCGAAGAACTTAACACCGAACGACAAGACAAATATTTTTAGAATAAAAATGTAATCTTACATAACTGAAGCTAACTTTCAGGGAACTGAGTGTAATTTATCAGTCGGCTGATAAATTTAAAATGTTATATTTAGTAATAAGCCCTTTGTTGAATTTTTAACCTTTGTACAATTAATTCTATATATAATATTTTACTTAAATTTTAATTTCAGCTATAAAATAAAAACTAAAAAAGGGAGGAAGGCAGAGGGAACCTAATGTTAAGACACGCCGTTTTCCAATATCCGCCGAATTTTTACGGGCATTTAGTGTTTAGTGGCGGAACTCACGTCTTTTTATCAGACACTTTTGGACTCAGAGCTTTGGCCTTGATATCAGAGCGAAGAAATGTAAATATTAATAAATAGTAAGTCATTCTCCCGATTGAGAATCGAACCCTCAACTGTTGTGTTACAATCACACTCTTATATCCCTGACCCACAATGGTATTTTAATTTCAGTTTAAGAAAAATCAATTTTTATTATTGTGTTACACTTACAATGATATTGTAGAAATTATTATTATTTTCACATCCACCAAGCTTGTGTTAGCCCAACAGCTATAATTCCTGCGAGATGTTTGCTCTGCGGGCTCTGATGGTGCTATTGCACACGATATACGAGTATAACACAAACGGCTTTTATTGCGCTCAGAGACTTCATTAATAGCCGCAAGGCGATAGTGAGGTGAGGGAAACTTCACCTCGAATGCTTAGATATGCTCAATAAAGTTAAACTATATACTTCCACTCAACACTCAATGCCTCCAAAATAGGTGGAAATTAAATTAAAATTATCTTAATATGGACGAAGTGTCTTAACACTAGGCTCCCAGATTCTCAGATCTGCCTACCCTGGCATATTTTGGATATAGCGTGATTTATGTTTACAAATGAAATGTACGATACAAAAAGTCTATAATTCTTAATTGAATTATAGACTAATATTCCAACATTTTCCTTTACTTGAAAAACTTTCTTGTATTGACATTCCAATTACGAAGTGGCGAATGTTATTTAGTTTTTAAAATTGTGTCTTCTATGAAGTTTATTCTTTTTTAATTAAAATATTATGCGCGTTTTCTAAGAATTTTATTATTTATTTATTTTTTTTATGGAAAAAGCATGGCACACGAGCGTACGGGTCACCTGATAGTAAGTGATCACCTGTGCTACTAAGTGCGTTGCCAGCTTTTGAGGTGGTTGGGCTCCGGAGCCCGGCATTACCTAATGCGAAACGCAGTGGCATAAAGCCACTACTTCACGCCGGTTTTAAATGCCGAGGGTGGTAATGATCCGGTCGAGTCTGCCCATGCGTGTCGCCAATGCTGGCAACGTGACTCTCCCACTCGTACTTTAGTCGCCTCTTACGACACCACCAGTACCAGGGTGATCCTATTCTAAGCCGGGAACACACGGCATAAAATTAATGAACACAGGAAAGTTTAACACTATTTTTATTTTAATGAACACAGGAAACTTTTACACTATTTTTATTTTAATATATAAAAACTTGCGTGTATTAGAAAACAAATTGAAAGAAAATCTAAGAACCTTAGATAGTATTTGCTATCGTAGCCTACTTGTATTAGGGAAATTACTACGTAAACGATAAACAGATAATATTAGAGTTTGCTAATTTTAAAGTGAAACTTTTATATCTTTTGTTTAAAAACTACTACATACTGAAAGTGTCAAAAAGTATAAATAAATAAATGCAGTTATATTCAGAACAATAAAAAACCACATTTCTTAACACTCAATTATTATTACTAGTGACACTTTTATAGATTGGATGATTTTACTTTCTATACACAATTTAAAAATTAAATATTAGAAGCAGAACGAGGCCGCTGTGGCGTAGTAGCATAGATGTGTGACGGTGGAGGCTTCGGTTCCCACTCAGAGAAATGAAATATTTCATATTTTCTTTGTTTTGTGTAATACATTTTGTAATACATGGAGGACCAGTCATCTTCATTATGCATAATTTGCACAATTTTTTTGGGACTATGATTTTATATATCGCTCTATATTTCACCAGTCTGGACTAAGCTAGCCCGCAATTATTACGTAAATAAATATACATTATCGCGGGTCAATATGGTGTTTACACAATTAAATATTTTAAAAGATAAATTAATATTAAAAAAAATCAGCTTCAAGTAGTGTCCCGTATACAGCAGAGTAGGCAGAGGGAACCTAGTGTGAAGAAACTCCGTTCCCCACTTTCTGCCGAATTCTGGGGCGTTGCGTGTTGAGTGGCAGAACTCAACGCCGCTCGACACCAGAACGAAGCATTGGAAATATAAATTGAAACATATATTTCATCTCCTCGAGTGGGGATCGAAGCTACAACCAGTGGCCCTGCGCCACAACCGTCGTGCTAACAAAGCTTGTGCCCCTACACCACGACGGCCTCTACGTATTTTATTATATAAGTTCAGCTTTAACTTATTTTAGAGAACGTATTTTAGAACAATTAACGAGAGATTACTGTGCGTGTATAATATAGCAATTAATTTTGTAGAAAATTTGTTAGATGAATACCCTGATGGAATTGCGATAAGGCTAACTGGGCCCATCGTCTATGACAACTGCCTCTTTAGGAACAGGACAATAGACCGGCGTAATATAATTTTCGCACAATTTAAATACGGCCGCATTAAATCAAGTAAATGATAAAATATCGCCTTGAATGTATCTTAGATTTATCTTCGATTGTAAATTAACATATACGAGTATATCACGAAATTATTTTATGGCGTACTTCTTCGTGAAGAAGTTGGGGTGTGTGATGTATTACCTTAAATCAAGCTCTAGTTATGGAGGCAAAGCCGTAAAAAAGCTTAAAAGAAAGCAATGATCTCCTCCCTCCTGGCATTAATACCGGCTTTTGCCAGAGTCCTTCCTGCCTTTCGGCGTTATCTACTCCACTCTACACGGTCATTAACGTACTCCGTGAATAGACTATTGACTCTCATGCATCACGATATCCAACCAGCGCTTCTAATATAAATATTATCTAATCAGAGAAATTAAAAGACAGCGAACATACAAACACAACATATGAACTATACGTACATTTTGAATTTAGATTATACAATTACGAAGACAACACGAAAAGAATTAATTTATAGTATACTGGTTATTACTACTAATGCTAAAATAAAGATAAATTATTATCAAACTATAATAATTATTATATTAATAATTATATTATTGAACGGATACTGTATCTCACAAAGTATGTCAAGTACGAAACATTTAAATTTTAATACACTATCATACCGTTCAAGTACGTACTCCATGTTCGCCAAACAAAATAAAATATCATTTCAATATTTATTTGCTTTAAATATTTTTGGACTTTTCGTAAATATATATTCAGAACTTTGTATGTTTGATATAATGCATTTGTGTGTAAATTATAATAACAACAACACAACACAGCTTCAGCGGGGTAGTCAGAGAGAACGGAGCGCCAAACGCTACGGGCTCTACATACCTATTTCGCCATATCCACTGTCATCAACCTCTTCTTACATGTCTTCCGGGCGGTCCTCATGCTTTTCACGTGTATCTTTGATACTGTGTTTTCGAACGTCAACCGAGGTCTCCCTCTCATACCGCTCACTTTTTCATCATAGATCTTTTTTGTCATTCTTTCGCCACTCATTTGTTCGATGTGCCCAAACCAGCTAAACATGTTCTTCTACATGTCACGGTAAGAGTAAAGTAAAATATAAAATATATTGGTGTGTGGTGAAATTCAAATAAACGAATTAAGCTCTTCAAAACATGCCAAAGAAGAAGAAGATGGGTGGAATTTTTTTTATGGTAAAAGCATGGCAAACGAGCGTACGGGTCACATGATAGTAAGTGATCACCGCCGCCCACGACACCGCGTAACACCAGAGGAGCTACTGGTGCGTTGCCAGCTTTTGGGGTGGCTGGGTGCCGGAGCCCGGCATTACCTAATGGGAAAAGCAGTGGCATAAAGCCACTAGCTACTTCACGCCGGTTTTAAACGCCTGGGGTGGTAATTATCCGGTCGAGTCTGCCCATGTGTGTCGCCATTGCTGGCGGCGTGACTTTCCCACTCGAGGAATGTGGAGAAAGGAGTGTTTAAGTACTATGTTTTCACTACCTACTTTCTTATAGTAATATTAAAGTTTAACTGAAGCAATATTAACTCGTAAATTAAACTCGTTAGAATATTTGCCTTTGCAGCTATAACCGATGTTTACAAATCTGCTGATCCCTATGGAATCTCAAGTTGCGCTCTGAGAGCTTTCACATATACATCGCTTATTAGTTAAAATATTATGTTAGTATATAAGAAATTTATATAAAACCTTTGATGTCATTTTAGGATTCAGTAACTCAAAAGAAAAACAGGAACCCCTTATCAGATCACTTTGTTGTCCGTCCGTTCATCTGTCACGACCATCTATCTTGACCATCTAAACTATCTTAACAAAGCTTTACACACATAATATACATGAAAATTATATTTGCATTAAATTGAATATAAAATTACATTAAGCTCAGAATATTAAAATAAAAAATAGAGTCTTTCGTTTTTATTCATGAAAGTGAATAAATATTGAAACTTATGTCATAACGTATCTAATAATCAATAAGTATATAATGTATATTCAATACAGTTTATAGCTAAATGTAAAAGTTGTTCTAATCACAATAGAGTAATTAATTACAGTTTCCCTTAAACAATTTTCCAATTCATTTCATATTTAAATCTAAATTACTTTAATTAATAAAGGATTGCGCACCCTGAAACTCTTCCTTCAATGAGCGGTCCCTTTTATCGGATGTAATAAGATTCATTACGCTGTACTAATAGAATCCGTTGATCCATTCGGGATTTGTTATGAAAGAATTCTATTATTTTCATAATTTTTAATTAAAAATATATTTTATTTAGTATAATTATCTATAATTTAAGTAATTAATAATAATAACTTTTCAACTTCAATTTTAACTGGTACCGAAAGCTTGGCTCAAAGAGCTCATCAAGACATGATCAAAAAATAAATATAACAATATATAGTTATATGTACAATCTTAATTAAACTCTAATACAAAACAAAAAAATATGAAATAATATTGTAACATAAAGTAACAAAAAAAATCAAATTTCGATATCAGAATGTAAATGAAGTGTATGTAATATATGCGGAAGTTGTCAATCCTAATATAAATAAATAAAATAAATCAGCTTCACACTGTATCCCGCGCACAGCAGGGTACGCTCCACTTTCCACCGAATTTTTGAGGCTTTGCGTGTTGTTGTGTCGGAACCCAACAACGCATTTTACCTCGACACCAAAGCGAAAAAAATGGTAATATAAGCTTAAATAAATATTTCATTTCCTCGAGTGGGAATCGAACCCACAACCATCGCGTTATAGTCACACTCTTATGCCCCTGGGCCAAGACGGCCGCAATAATCCTAATATCAGCTTTGAAATTTAGTTTTCTTAATTCTTATGTAGAATTGTGAAACTGATCTTTAGTGAACATTTTGTGCGCCTTGGCCCAAGTGTCATTACAACAAAACAAAAGACAGTAGACACCGTTGCCCGTCACGTTTGTAGTATTTATTCATTTTTGGTTTATAGAATAATACGTGTCTGTCAAAGATAATGCGATGGAGAGGTTGAAAAAATTTGTTGACTTAAGAATTGTATTAATACTATCTTCTCATTCTCGTTCATTTAAAAAATACATTTATATATATAAAAGATATCTATCTTTTATTTATATTTTATTTATCTTATCTATCTAGAAAGATTCATTTCATTAATATTGTCTTCAGCATTCTTGTTATATACTTTTAAGGTACTCAAAGGTCATTTAGGCAAGACCTTTACTTTTTGTGGTACGAAAACCTAAAAAAAATGGACAAAAAACGTAAAAATTGCATTGCGACGCAACGGTACAAGCGTGTGACTGAAAATGATTTTTTTAAATTTTTTATTTCCTCGCAAAGGGCAATATTTTAAATAAAGAATTTTCCTTTGTCACGTCAAAAAAATAAGATTATATTGAGAACAATAAATTATATTGTAAACATAAATCACCCGTAAACAGTTCCTCAATTGAATATTTTCGATTCGATGTTGGATTCATTATTTTGGATTCGATTTCGATATTGGATTATTCGATTTGATTTGAGTATTTCTTATAATATGAAATCATTACAGTTATTTTAAACCAATAATTTAACATTTAAGGCTCTGAACGAGTAAGTTAAGTGTTTCATTGACATCAACACATATGACTGCCAGTCAATTATTAAATGAATAATCATATAATTCAAGCGGGCGAAGCCGCTGGCAGGCTGCTAGTAAATAAATATGGTGATATGGCATTAGAAGTAACACGACAAACATAGAAAAGGAGAACCCATTTGCTTCATAATAAATAATAATAATATGCTTACATGAAAAATATTTTCACAATATGTTATGTCGAGTACTTTTAATTTGTCAATTAATTTTGAACGAATACTTGGTTCCATCCATTACGAACATTTAATGTAAACAACTTCTAAGCTTAAATATTTATGTGTTGAGGACTTAAATTGAATTTATAATACAGTAGTACTTGTCACGTATCAGTTAACCAGTTGCTACATTCACTGTATAATTTAACTTGTGTTATAGTATTATGCGAGTATTAGATGACTGAAAATAAAAATGTCGGTACTAGACGAAATAAAAATTTCGGTTTCTAAAAAACAAGAATATTCACACAAAATTCCTTATTTGAAACAAAATAATTATATTTCTAAAAAAAATATAAATGTTAGAAAACACATGAGATTTATAATAATATGTGAAGCGTTCTTAGGCATACATCGACTATATTTATACGATGTCAGCAAATGCACTATACGCTTGAGTAAGACGTACAGCGTTATGCTTACAATTACTACAGTATTTTTCTTATTCACAAGCAATTTCTTTAACTTCTATCACGTCATGTATAGAGATAGCAATTGTGTTGAATATTTACTGTTAAGTTTCAATGCTTTTTTTCTGCAAAAAAAGAGATTAAATAAGTTTTTTGAAGAAATACAACGTATCGACCAAATATTGAACAACCAAGAATACGTCTCTATAACTACACCAGCAAAGTGGTATTTACTTGGTATTGGTGTCTCGATCACATATAATGTGCTTGATAATTTTTTATGTTTAGCTTTTATAAGACTTTATAGTGACAGTGACTTCATACGTAATTCTCTACATGCTCTGTATATACCGATCACTGTACACGATAGCGAAAATATATTCTTTTGCATTTTACTTGTAATTGTTTCAAGAAGACTTCAAATTGTGAAGGCACATGTGACTAAAGTTTTTGCAACGAAAGGTGAATGGATGAGAAGTCAAGACAAGTTCGAAGCTTTGTCTGACAAAGCAACCTTAGATGTGAGTGGTCTACACAAAGTTTATGATTCGCTGCATGTTTGCTCTCAGGTGCTGAATTCTGTGATGAGCTTCCCGGTAACGTCTTTTTAGTTTTGACTTTAATTTACTTGTATTTCCTTTAGAAGTTTGAAATACTATTGTTATTATAAATAATTGAAATTCTATGTAGCTAACAGTCTCTCACGTCATTTTTACACAGATCCTGGTTATAATAACGACTTCAGCAATATCGACGATTATGCTGATAAAGAATTTTATTATATTTTATCAACAGTCATCTATAATTCCATCTGCGTCCAATACTACAAAAGTAAGTGCTAACACAAACAACAATTAATATTTGTATTTTTTTTACCCCTGCTATGTACAGACACATAGCAGGGTAATAGAAACCGTACAGAAGAGTTGGCAACGTAAAATTAAGACACACCGTTTATTCACTTCGCTGAGAGACAATGCGTGTTGATTGAAAAACCCAATGCCAATATTTGTCATATAAAAAGAACAAGTCAATCTTATTTTATCTTATTTTTCTTACTAATATTTAGACTAACGACTCGCTTGCGGATGTGTCCGCTTGAACTACTCAATTTTTTATTTATTAATTTCAATTACTTTCGTTTTATAATGTTATCAACGTTATTTTATGGTTTTGTACCTCAAAAGGTGCAAACGGAACTTATAAAGTCATTTTGTTGTTCGTTTGTTCATATGTTACGAATGGTCTTATCTCGAAATGGAAGCTAATATTAATATCAATTTTTTTAAATTATGGTCTCTTAGAGCGCAGAAAAAATTTGATTAGATTTTGCTGAATTTGATTTGAAATCTATCACCAAATAATCGAAACCTATATGATAGTTCCCGTAGACCCACCAATATGAAATATGTTTTCTTTTTATTTATGAAATTTGAATTTACTAAACAAATAAAGGAGAAAAATCATAAAATGAAAATTTATTATTATGAAAATGTTTATTTCATAGAAAAAGAAAGAACCAAATACGAAATATTTGTAATTCATTTCATACACAGTGAGGGCATTTAAAATTTGAATTTTAAAATCCTAAGTTTGTCAACTTTTAAATAAATTCTTCTTCCAGTTGAGCTACAATCCTCAAATCATTAAGGAAGTCTCGGTGGGCGGGAGTTCGACTCGCACTTAACTGGTTCTTAAAATAGATAACTTCCGCTTATTATTTCCAGTTTTACCAAACAGCCACTGCGTTTGTGTTTGCGCGATGCCTAAAGTTTACTGTGTTTGTGATTTTTCCTTGTTACATTTCAAATATTACTAAAAGTCGAGCGGCATCTATACGAAGTACTCTGTATTCTGCTTTGAACAATAAACGACTGGGTAAGATTTTTAACTGTCAAGATGTCACCAAGAGATTGTCGTGATGCAAGTGCACAAGCGTGTTGCTGTAATCGTGACGGTTGTGGGTTCCATTTCCACTCGAGGGAACGACATATTTTATTTGTCACTTCACGTCACTCGCTCTGATATACCGCGAGCCTTGAGAATTCGAGGAAAAATACCAAATTAAGACATGCAATGAGAACGGAGTAAGTTAACACTAGGTTCCCACGTTTACCAGGATACAGCAAGACAGCAAAATTCACACATACCCATACCCTGAGATAGGCGATAGTGTATTTTGCCTCTCTCTCTCTTTTAATCAATTAATTGGCTTATTTTTTATTTCAGATTTTATTGAGAGACGGAAGCTAAAGGCATTCTTTCTATTGACGTGCGAGTGCAACTTCACATATGTAGTATGTAGCGTACTGAATATGGACATGTCTCTTCCAGTTGGTTACTGTAGCGTTTGCATCACTTATCTCATTATTGCTATACAATTTTCAAGATTTATATATTAAAAACAGTGTTCCACCTTAACTAGCACTTGCTTGGATAAACTTGTTGGTTATTTTATTATAGTTACTCATAGTGTTGTATAATAAATAAATTTTAGTTTAATGTGTCTTT